>BQNB010150095.1:0-16083 GCA_026074375.1 Tanacetum coccineum
TAAAACATTGCATGTTTTTCACCCCAAAAACTTTGTAAAACAAAAGCATGTAAAACGTGGGGCTATGAACTCACCTTGAGTTCTGATAATCCATTACGCACCTTAAGAAAAATGAACTTGAGCAGTAGAAACTTACACTAGCAGTACTAACAAAGACTAGTAGTAGTAAAAACCTTCATCTTGATGTAGCATATAAATAGTTAAACATTTTAACAATAAGCTTCCCCTGAAACCCATATGTTAACCATTTCTTGAATCTTCAATTCTGTAGGCTCTATGTAATGATCACTGATGGAGAAAATTATGTGACAACCATGATTTGAGCAGGTTAATCAAACCGTTAGTATTGACTTATGTGCCTGTTGCAATATACGGTGTATGTAATTCTGTGTGTTTATATGAGTTTATGTGGGTTATGTGAGGTATTGGTAATCAAACTATTGAGTGTGATCATCTCAATGAGATTGGAATGGTGATGAAGTTGGTTAAGTTCATTTCGTTCACTTTTGAGTGATAAAAGAAATGTGATAATTGAAATTTGAGCATTTTCGTGTTAAGGTGTAAAGTATTTATATACGAAAACGTATATTTGTGTTAGTAATTTAATGAAAATTTAGGAGTTTTAGAGTTAAGTAAGAGAAAGGAGTTTGAGTTAGAAAATATGAGATTTTAGGTAAACTTTTCATATATAAAAAGTGAAGTGTGGAAATAAAAAGTTATTTTTTTAGAAAAGTATTTTTTCAAGCAAAAATATGGTTTAACAAAAGTATCTTAGGTTTTTACAAAACTTAAGGTATAAATATAATTAATTAATTAATTAAAGAAAATAAAAAAATTATTTTTTTTTGGCATGAAACTTAAAATCCGAATTTTAAAAAAAAAAGAAACTAGTTTTTGAGTCTAATCAAACCAAGTTAAGATAATCTAAAACAACTTCTAGTTACCTATAAATACAAAACAAAAATCCCTAACCCCCCCCCCCCCCATATGTAAAATCGGCAAAACCAAAGGAGAAAAAAAAGAAGAAAAAATTTAGGGTTCTTTTCTAAGGTAAATTTTATAATTTATGTTCAATTCTAATTACAAATTTTCAATTCTTGTTATTATTCCTAATTAATAACCCTGTAAATAATGAATATAATAGATTAAGGTTTCATGTAAGATCTGTAAATATAAGGGTTTTACTCTTTAAAATCCGTTTTTATATTGTTAATGAAGTTAATCATTTGTAATTAGGGTTTAAGGGTTAGTAATTCGGAGTTAAATTGTGGTGCAGTTTAAAGGGTCATCATGCGAGAAGTCTATAACTAGATCATCCGAATGCTTTTTACTGATTTTCAACAATGCCTAAAAATTGCTCTACAAATAGTCCCTACTTTTCAAACCCATTAGGATATCATGAATTACAAGTGAGTTGAAGCTTATTTAAATAATTCAAACAAGATTCGTTGTCAAGACTGAGTTTTAATGTCAGAATTAGGTCAAATTGTGAGAAGTAAAAACCCTATTTAAAATTTGAATTAGACTTATCCCTTCTACAGTAGTTAATTATTATATGTCTATTAAAATTATACCAAAGGAAATAATTATACGGAGTACTAATTAAGATTTATTAAGTCTAATACGTTTAGTTTCAATCAGACCCGAATTGGACTATTTTGATAGTTTTGATATTTTTATGCGCTACTGTGTATGTAATTTGATTTTAGGAGAAACAAGGTAGTTAATATACTCATTAATGAACCGTATTTAATAAGTGATTTATCTTTTTACATTAGAGGATGTCATAAGTTAAGGTATTTGAATGACGATAAGTCACTAAAATTCTGCATTTGGACGAATTGTGATTAACTAGTGAAACTTGTTAATGAAGTGGTTAAGGTTGGGTATGGTGTCAAGGTGACCCATGGGGGTTAATAAAACATCTTAGACATCCATCATATGAATGTTACATGTACATAAAAGCCATTCGTCTTAGTAGCGTGTAAACGAGTATTTTGTTGCTAGATTTTGTGTGAAGCCTTGTTGGAAGTTTTTGAGAGCTAAGCAAAGGTGAGTTTCATAGCCCCTTTTCTTATGTTTTCTTGGGGTGAAAATGATGCTTTGAGTTTAAATGTTTTTATTTGTTGTGATTATTGTAGTTAAGATTTTGTATATTGTTGTATGGTTAAACGCTCCATGCTTTGTGATCAATAGAGTTGATGTTGAGGTATGTGAGTTTTGTTGGAGAGTGGTGTTTACTACTCAATCAAATCCAACTGAAGGGTTGAAACTAATACTTTAAAGAATGTTGGTTTGGACGCAGGCCGTAAGATTAAGTTCCAGCTGGTAGACTTTTAGGTACGTAAGTGACATATGGATCGGTGGTAACGTTCCTACCTAGTTGTTGTAATGGATCGGGGGTAACGTTCCTACCTAGTTGTTGAAATAGATCGGGGGTAACGTTCCTACCCAGTTGTTGAAATGGATCGGGGGTAACGTTCCAACCTAGTATGTGGATTGGCAAGTTTTGCATAAGTATCATATTTTGCATATTTTCCAAATGTTTTGTTAATCACAGTAATTGGTTTGAAAGGTTTATAATGTATGTCTTAAACCTATGACTCTCACCAACCATTGTGTTGACGTTTTAAGCATCATTTTCAGGTGTGAAGTCATGAGGATTCTTAAGATATGAGAAGTGTCTAGAAAAGAGACCTTGAAGATAGCTTGGCAGTCAATGAAGTGGATGTTTTAGCATTGTATGGATATATGTGCATGTCTCTTATGATGAGAACTTTCCTTTTCTATCAAAAAGACGCCTTCTATGTTTTTGCTAGTTTATGGTATTGTTATGACACTTTGTGTCCTTTGCTTTACTTTAGTATCAATTAGTATTCTCCAATATAGACAACCATATGTGGTAACTGAAATCCATTCTTAAAATTTACGCCTCTGCGTTTCCGCCTTAGAGTGGGGTGTGACAGATGGGTATTCCAGAGCTCTATGGTAATAGAGAAACCTAGAGGTTATGTATGTATATGACCGAATGTCCCGCTACCTAAAGCTTTGAAATCTATTCTAATTTGAATTACTATAATATAATATGAAAATAATCTACTTTTTCATTAATGGGGGATCTAATAGTAAATATCCCTTTGTTATTGTTTAGTCATGTCTCCCCCTATCATCTAGGATATATCATTGGGATAATTATTATATACCTCACTGGACCCGCGATTGGTGGCGCTTTTGAGGGAGAAAAGTCAAACCCAAGCGAGGCCCAACAAAAGTATTAATTCTTTTCCTACCACGGATGTCTTGCCTATAATCGAGATTGATTTTATAGTGACTTCTATTTTGTTTGATCAATTAGGATTTTATGGTTCGTTAGATAGTTTATCATGTTTTAATTATATTTGGATTATTATTAAGTGTTATGTGGTAGATATGTGTTATCATTGAGAGGTGTGGTCTTGGAAGTAAGTACGCGTGTGCAAAAGGTGCAATTATAATTATGGTCGCAAACATAATTATAATTATGGTCGCGAAAATAATTATAAAGGTGTCACACACGTGGACTTGTGACTTTGATTGCATTGATCATTGTTGCTTGTATGTATTATGTAAGGATGTAAGGATGGATAGCTATGTGGATAGTAGTGGAGATGTGATGTGAGATCCTGTTGAGGATGGTTGTATGGTTAGAGAATTCTTCTCTTAGCCGTTTAAGAGATTATATAGGATCGAGTTGAGTAGATGGTAAGGTTTCCTTTCATATATCGTTTGCGGATACATCGGATACCTGTTGGTGTTGTCGTCGCGATTCTTAAGTTGCCTCGTTAGCTCGTTGTTCTTTGAGATATCCAAAGTTCGTGTTGGTATTCTAGGGTGTCATCATAGAAATAGTGTTCTATGTTCTCTGTTCGACGTTTTGATTTTTTTTCCTTTGTCTAAAGGTGACGATACTCTTTGGTTTCGGTTCTAAGACCGTTGGTATGGATAAGTCCTTATGGTTTGTTTGGTTTTCAAGAATTCCTGTCGTGTTCGTTTTCAAGTAAATTAACATTTTGTATTGGAATCCTTAAGGTATTTTAGGAGTCTATTTTGCTATCATGATGTCTTTTGTTGCGAGTCATAAATTCCTTTTCAAAGTAATTTTGTTGTAGTCGATATCATATCGTTTAGGTGTTAAAAACTTCTTTCAAAAATAAATTATATAAATAAAATGCAACACATTTGTTTTAACCGTCTTTTGATTTCTTTTATAAAATCATAATTAAAATAAGTTTATTGGCATTATTAACTAAGGTGATTCTATTGTTTTAAAATGATTGGTATAAGGTTATGAGAGAAAGTTTCCTTGGGTAAAAAGTCAGTTTTGGTACAAAGGTTCTTAATCTTTTAATTAATGGGTCATGATACGTGGTATTATTCATTGGGTGTTTCTAGCATCATTGATGCGTTTGTTAGGTCTGAGGTTCGTTCGTTATGTCGATGTTTATGTTCGGTTGTTTCTTCTTTTGGGATTGTGGATGTCTTTTGTTGCGAGTCATAAATTCCTTTTCAAAGTAATTTTGTTGTAGTCGATATCATATCGTTTAGGTGTTAAAAACTTCTTTCAAAAATAAATTATATAAATAAAATGCAACACATTTGTTTTAACCATCTTTTGATTTCTTTTATAAAATCATAATTAAAATAATTTTATGAAAATTTTATTTAAATTTATTTTTACACTTAAAATTATTGGCATTATTAACTAAGGTGATTCTATTGTTTTAAAATGATTGGTATAAGGTTATGAGGGAAAGTTTCCTTGGGTAAAAAGTCGGTTTTGGAACAAAGGTTCTTAATCTTTTAATTAATGGGTCGTGGTACGTGGTAATATTCATTGGGTGTTTCTAGCATCGTTGATGCGTTTGTTAGGTCTGAGGTTCGTTCGTTATGTCGATGTTTATATTCGGTTGTTTCTTCTTTTGGGATTGTGTGATTTTTGGGTCCATACCAATTGGTGCATGTGAAGTTTGGTATTTCTTCATGGCGTGGTTCTAGAGTTGATGGTAGGTCATATCTTCTGAGTGGTGCGATTGATAGTAGCGAAGCAAATAGAATTATTCGCGATTCCAAGTTAGAATTAGAGAGTTCTCGTTTTACTTTTGATTTAGTACCTCTTAGTTATGAGAGCGTTGATGTAGCCGTTTGAGAGGAATAGTTTTGAGGTCGTAAGGCTGGGATGGTTTGCCACAAGAAGGGTAGTTAGAAATCCTTAGTGAGTAAAGTGTTTAAGGTTCGTGAGGAAACGAACTAAAGAGGATGCGAGGTCTCGTAGGAGTACCAAAAGATATGAGTCGAATTTAGTTGATACATTAGTTGTTGTGAGCCTTCTCGAAGTATAAAACTTATCCAGGATGTTAGTGGGTTTTCCCCTTGTAGAAGAATTGGATTTGTATGGAATTAGTACAAGGCAGCAACGCCGATTGCGAAGGCTCGGGTTGTTTGACGTCTTTAGTAAAGGAAAGAGGTGTGGAAGGATTGTAGAGTTGTTAAGGTGAGGGTTTTTTGTTTCGACTGGTAATTGTTATGGAAAGCGCCTGTATTGCTTGGTAGAACGAAAGGTGGGTGCGTTTGGAATGTGCCTAGAGAGTTGCGAAGAGTGAGATAGCAAAATTGTATGTAATGTCACCAATGGAGGGCACCAGGGGTGACGTAGCTAAGACTGTTTTTAGGATGCGTAATGGTCACGTTGAAATTTACAGCTATGCCTTTTGGGTTAATCAATTGCACAGCGGTTTCACCCCCTCCTCCCCCGTAGGAGTTAATTGAGCCGGGTGTGCATTGACAGTATATAGACAAGTAGTCGTAACCGTATATATTCAGGACGATATTTTAAACCGACCCGAAGTCTAAGGAAGAGTATGAGTCGCACGTGAAGATGATCGTGGAGTCACTGAAGGAAGAGAAGATGTACGCGAAGTTTTCCAACAACGTGGAAGTGGAGCAAAGAGGAAGCTGTCTAGATGTGGAAGGGATCAAATGGATAATGAGCTGATCGTGGCATTGCCGGAAGGAGCAGACAATTTCGTAATACATTATGACGCGCGAAGTAAGGATTTGGTAGCATGCTTGGGAAAGGGGAGAAGGTGATTGCTTGCACGTCGCGACAACTGAAGGTTCTTATGAAGGATTGCATGCTAACATGTTGTTTGCTTACTATGTAGAGGCATTAAGTGAAAGAGAATGGAGAGTTTAATATTAGGATCTGAATGTTCCAACAACACTTTCTATCGAAGGATTGAACATGAGGCAAAGATGATGGATGAAGTTATTTAGTGAGGATGGTTTCGAGGCCAAGTACCACCCTGGGAAGGCAAATGTAGTCGTTGAATCGTGGAGTAGGAAAAGAGTGAAGCCAAGAATAAGTTCTGGATTGACGTATGCGATACAGCTAAAACAAAAAAAAAAAAAAAACAAAAAAAAAAAATTAAAAAAAAAAAAAAAAAAAAAAAAAAAAAATGATCGGGAAAGGAGGTTGGTGGTATAAGATAAGACGATCAAAGCAAAGAACGCGTCAACATGAGATGTTGCGTGGCTTTGACCAACGAGTGTGAAAAGAGATGGAGAGTGGTTCATATTGGTTAGACAAGGTTTGGACCTCCATTTGGAGAGATGTAAGGACCTTGGCTATTGAAGAGGCGTATATGACAAAGTATTCTATCCATTCTGGAGCGGATACGGTGTTGTGTGGTTTTAGGTTAACTAATCGATGGTTGAGTATCAAGGGTCTTCAGGATTGTTGCTACAACCTGAGTTACTCGAGTAGAAGTGGAAAAAAAACTAAGGATGTTATTGCTAAGTTACCAAGTTTGAGTAGTGGATACGATGCGATTGGGTGTAGTCAATGGACTGACTAAGTCACCCCATTTCTAGCTATGCTTAGGACAAGTATGGTAGATTTTGGAGGTAATTGGAATACTCATTTTCGTAAGATGAGTTTTTCCTAAGGTGGGGATTATCATTCGGGGATGAGATGTGCTTCACTTGGAGCATTGTGTGGAAAGGAATGTAGGTTACCATTTTATGGGCAGTAACTAGAGACAGCGAGATTGGATGAACCGAATTTGGTTCAAGGATTATGCTAGTATGAGGTTTAACCGTTAGACTTGAGGCTGGTAATTGAGTGTTACCTAGAGTATTCAGTTTGAAGGGTGTATGATGTTTCGAAAAGTATGGTAAGTTGATACCAAGGTAAGTAGGTCCATTTGAGATTTTGAAAGGATTATCAGTTAAGATTACCTAAAGGAGTTGAGGAGTGTGCATGACACGTTTCGTGTGTCAAATTTGAAGTATTTGGTGAATGCGAGTTGATGTACCTTTAGGGTATAAAGTAGGACCAAACTTGTTTGCTAAAGAATTAGTAGAAATTAATGTTCATTGAGTTAAGATTCGATTGGACTTGAAGGGAGGTCTTTAGGACTTTAGGTAAACCGAGTATCCATACTTGTTCGTTGAGTAAGGAATCATTGGGAGTTTTAGTTGAAGTTATGTACGTAAGGTTTCTTGTAGACCTTAGTATGCCCTTAGATGTGTTTGCGATTTTAGTTAAAGTTATTTTATGAATAAACTCGAAGTCGAGCCAATTCTTCAAAAACGTTAGGCTTTGTAACAACTTATAACTTGGTTTCAAGACAGTTCTTGTTTGATGAGTTGCGAGACCGGGTTATAAATGACATTGTTACACAACTTAAGGTTTTTGACGAGTCTCTTCGATGGCGGGCGAGATTCATGTAATTGGATGTTTCTTTTCGTTTAGAGTGGTTATGCTGCTATGCGTTCCCTTTTGTGGGCAGGCAAAGTTGTTAGCAGTAAGATATCTTGTGAAAGTTAGTAGGAATGTTATGGTTGTGGACCGTTGGAATTCAAAGTGTAACTTTTAGTTAACAAGAGAATGGGAGGACTACTTGACAGATAAGTATCCTCGATTAATTATTTGGTAATGATAAAGTTGAACCTTTTAGTTAAATCTCGGGACGAGATTTCCTAAAGGAGGGGATACTGTGACAACCATGGCTTGAGCAGGTTAGTCAAACCGTTAGTGTTGACTTATGTGCCTGTTGCAATGTTTGGTTTATATGATTTTATGTGATTTTATGTGGTTTTGTGCGTTTATGTGAGTTATTGGTAATCAATCTATTGAGTGTGATCATCTCAATGAGATTAGATTGATGGTTGAATTGGTTGAGTTCATTTCGTTCATTTTTAATGACAAAGAAATGATTATTGAGATTTGAGCATTTTCGTGTTAAGTGTGTAAGTATAAGTACGTATATGTATTTTCGTGTTAGTAATTTAAGATAAATTTTGGAAGAAAAACTACAATTTTGGTCCACTATCTTTACCGGGTATAACACTTTTGGTCCATTTTTTAAAAAATTTGCGGGTTTAAGCCAAATCCCGAGTATACATTTCAATTTGAGCCAAATCTATACAAATTTTTGTTCACATTTGAGCCATAAACCCGAGTTCCATTTCACATTTGAGCAAATCCGATTGACGAAAATTGTCTGATTTGGCTCAACTGTGAAATGGATACTCGGGTTTTGGCTATAACCGCAACCACTTTTTTAAAAAATGGACCAAAGTGTTTATACACGGTAAGATAGGGGCGGATCAAAATTGTAATAGTTCCTCTAAATTTTGACTTGAGAAGTTAGTGAGGAACAAATGTTAAAATTTCTATTTTTGAAAAGTTAGGTGGAAATGAAAAGTTTATTTTTAAATAGGTTAGAAACTGCTCCTTTTGAAAAAGGTATAAGCCAAATAAATAATTTTTTTACAAAAACTTAGGTTACATTTGTAAATATCTAATTAATAAAAAATAAAAATAAAAAATATTTTTTTTATTGGATGAATAGTGTTTCCGAATTTTAAAAGGAAAAAAAATAGAAAAGAAAAAAAAATATTTAGAGTCCTAATCCTAAACTAATACCTAATTAGATTTAGCTTATAACTCTCCTAGGATGTTAAATACAAACTTAAGATCCTAATTCCTCGTACCACTTTGGTCGCGGTTTCGCAAGGAGGAAAAAAAAGAATTTTTTTTTAGGGTTCTTATTCAAGGTAAATTTTCTAATTTATATTCAATTTTAATTATAATCTTTCAATTCTAGTTGTAATTTATTAATTCTTGTTTCATTAAAATAAATAACTCATGTAATAATTAATATGATGGATTAGGGTTCATGTAAAATCTGTAAATTTAGGTTTTTAATCTTTTAAAATCGTTTTTATATCATTAAGGAAGGTTGAATTGTGCAATTAGGGTTTTAGGATCAGTAAAGTCGGAGTTAATTAAATTGTTGACAGTTTTGAAGGGTCAACTTGCGAGGGTCATAACTTGATCATACGGAAAGCTTTTAATGATTTTCAAAAGCCTAAAATTATCTACAAAGAGTCTACTTTCAAACCCCATAGGTTTCATGAATTAAAAGTGAGTGGAAGGTATTTAAATAATTCAAAAAGATTCGTTGTCAAGGCTGAGTTTTAATGTCAGAATTAGGTCAAATTGTGAGAAGTAAACACCCTATTTAAAATTTGAATTAGACTTAGCCCTTATACAGTAGTTAAGTATTATATGTCTATTAAAATTACACCAAAGTAAATTAATTAATTCGAAGTCTAAGTATGATTTTTAAGTCTAAACGTTTTAGTGTGCAATCAGACCCGAATTGGGACTGTTTTGAAGTTTGATTTTCTTAGGAGTACTTGTGTATGTAATTGGCTTTTGGGAGTCACAAGGTAGTTAATATACTCATTAATGAACATAGGTGATTTTTGGTTTGAATTATGGAGGTCATTAAGTTAGGGTTTTGAATGCGATAAGTCACATTAAAATTCTGCAGTTTGGTATGAATTGTGATTAACTAGTGAAACTTGTTAATGAAGTGGTTAAGGTTAGGTATGGTGTCAAGGTGACCCATAGGGTTAATAAAAAAATCTTAGACATCCATCATATGAATGTTACATGTACATTAAGCTTTCGGCTTAGTAGCGTGTAACACGAGGTATTTTGTTGCTTAGATTTGTGTGAAGCCTTGTTGGAAGTTTTTGAGAGCTAAGCAAAGGTGAGTTTCATAGCCCCTTTTCTTATGTTTTCTTGGGGTGAAAATGATGCTATGAGTTTAAATGTTTTTAGTTGTTGTGATTATGTGTTATGTGGTTATTGGTTGTGATGTGATACGCTCCATGGCTTTGTGATCAATTGGAGTTGTTTTGAGGTATGTGAGTTCGGTTGGAGAGTGGTGTTTACTACTCAATCAAATCCAACTGAAGGGTTGAAATAATACTCAATGATGTGTTGGTCCAGGCCTAAGTATAAGTTCCAGCTGGTAGACTTTTAGGTGCGTAAGTGACATATGGATCGGGGGTAACGTTCCTACCTAGTTGTTGAAATGGATCGGGGGTAACGTTCCTACCTAGTTGTTGAAATAGATCGGGGGTAACGTTCCTACCCAGTCCCAGTTGTTGAAAATGGATAGGGGGTTACGTTCCTACATGTATGTGGATTGCATGTTAGCATTAGTTCCAATTTTGCCATAATTGGTCCTAAATTGTTTTGTTAAACAACAAGTAATTGGATTTGAAAGGTTTGTAATTATTTGTCTTAAACCTTTGACTCTCTCTCCAATCTATTATGTTTAACGTTTTAAGCATCATTTTTCAGGTGTAAAAGTCAATGAGGATTTTAAGATTAGTGAGATAGTGGCTAGAAAGAGACTTAAGATGATTACTTGAAGTTTATATGTGGATGTTTAGCATTGTATGGATATATGTTGCATGTCTCTTATTGACGAGAACTTCCTTTTCATCAATAAAGATGCCTTCTATGTTTTGCTTAGTTATGGGTATTGTTATGACACTTTGTGTCTTTGCTTTACTTTAGTTTCATTTTAGTATTCTCTATATAGACACCATGTGTTATGATGATATCCATTCTTGTTTACGCCCCGCGTTTCCGCCTTGGTGGGGTGTGACAAATTAAGTATAACGAACTTGATGCTGAAGTAGAATAACCCAAACTTGTGTCTTATATCTTGCACTATCCATGTGACTTCGAACGTATACCCAAACTGATGTATAGGGAGACCGCAATCTCTTGATAATTTATCCTCATCTTCTATGAGACACATAACCAAAGTGATAGCAAATGTGAGCATTGAGCACCATAAGAAAAATCACACACCTTTGCTAGATTTGTCAATTCTTCGTCACACCATTTCTAAGCACGAACAAGTTATCTCCAAATGTTGTAAGCCATTTGAGATATGATAAGAACATAAACCCAAATAATTCCACTTCACCGTTAAAAAAGTGATAAACAATCTTCTTCCTAACCACATCTTCAATAAATCTCCAAAAATGAGCCATAAAATCAATAATAATAAACAGTTTGAAAAAAAGTTCTGTTCGAGATACAAATCCATCCAAAAACCAAACAATGTGTATTACCTGATATCGTACAAATCTAGCAGTACTAAATGCTTTATCAGACGACTCTGGCAGTACTAAAATAAAATGAGCAACACCATTCATTTATCTTGGCAGTACAAACCATGAACAAGCAATTAGCAGCAGCAAATATTAAGAACAATATTAATAATTTATCTCTAACCAGCCCATAGAACCAGCAGCACTAATCCACGTCTATCCTAATAATAGTAGAAAGTCTTCAAACAGTTGTAATCCTTTCACCAGCAGCACTAATAAACATAAGCAGTAGTAACATTAGTACTAGCAGTACTAATATATACTAACAGTAGTAACTTGTACTAGCAGTCTTAACATTTACTACTAGCATCACTAACTACTTAATTTATATTTTAGACTTCAACACTGAGCAGTCTTAACTTCAACTAACAGCAGTAACTTTATGCTATCAGTACTAAACTATACTAACAGTAGTAACTAGCAGTGGTAACATTATACTACCAGTACTAACTACTTAGCATAATTTCCATTATGTATCTGAGCTGTGGTAACATTATACTACCAGTACTAACTAATTAGACTTTATGTTAGGACTTAAAAGACTTCATGGATTCTTAGAAGTTACTACTGCTCAGGTACATAATAGAAATTATGCTAAGTAGTTAGTACTGGTAGTATAATGTTACCACTGCTAGTTACTACTATTAGTATAATTTAGTACTGATAGCATAAAGTTACTGTTGTTAGTTGAAGTTAAGACTGCTTAGTGTTGAAGTCTAAAATATAAACTAAGTAGTTAGTGCTGCTAGTAGTAAATGTTTAGACTGCTAGTATAACTTACTACTATTAGTAGATATTAGTACTGCTAGTACTAATGTTACTACTGCTTATGTTTATTAGTGCTGCTGGTGAAAGGATTACAACTGTTTGAAGACTTTCTACTGTCAAGAGGATAAAGACGAATTAAAGAGATAAAGATTGTTTGGAGAACAAGATTACTTGTAAAGATAAGTATTGAGATATTTATGTACAAGATATACATAATGTATTTATTTAGAAGATTAGGTTTATGTTTAGAAAAGATTAAGATATCTTAGGAATGTATTGTAAGCCGACTAGGACTCCTTAGTCTATAAAAGGAGGCTCTAGGGCATTAGTTGAGATATCACATCTCTACATACACAAAAACACCAGACGTATCATATATCCAGTTTTCATAGATGTCAAAGACATTGAAAAAGCTTCAAGGTTTGAAACCCCAGTACTAAGTATAGAGATACTCGCATTATGAATCTAATAATATTGGAGCATTTGGGTTTATATCTTTGTTCTCAAGATAATGTTCATTGATTTTACTTCTAGAGTATTAATGGTGTAGAATCTGCCTAACACTTAATATACATACAACGTTTCCTACAACAAGTTATTTTGGATTTATCCAATGTAATGTTAACCTTAGACAACCCAAGAATCCGATCTAGGTTGTGATCAACAAGTGGTATCAGAGCTTTGCTTTGAGAAACTTTGATCTAGAAGACATGAAGCTTGAATCTACAAATAGTGGTCCTAATGCAAAGCTTCCCATACTCAAATTGGGGGAATATGAGATGTGGGCTAAAAGGATTAAGCAGTATTTTTAGATCCAAGACTATGCACTCTGGGAAATGATAGAAAATTGTGATTCATGGGTCTTAGTATCTCAAATAACTAAGGAGAATGGGATAACAGTTACAAAGATGTCTACACCTGCAACTGTAGAAGAAAAGACAAAGAAAAAGAATAATGTCAAAGCTAGGGGTTTGTTACCCATGGCACTTCCAAATGAACATCAGCTAACATTCAGTCAGTATCCAGATGCTAAATCTATGTTTGCTGCAATTGAAACAAGATTTGGAGGTAATGCAACTACCAAGAAAACTCAAAAAACTCTCTTGAAGCAACAATATGAGAATTTCAGTGCAACAAGTACAGAGTCTCTTGACTCTATTTTCAATAGGCTTCAGAAGACAGTCAGTAGGCTTGCTATCTTGGGTGTGAACATTGCCCAAGAATATTTAAACTTATAATTTTTAAGCAGCTTACCACCTGAGTGGAATACTCATGTAGTTGTTTGGATGAATAAGCCTGAGGTTGAGACTATGAGTATAGATGATTTGTACAACAATTTCAAAATTGTTGAACAAAAGGTAAAGAAAACTGTTGGTACATCTAGTGGTGTTCAAAACTTGGCCTTCATGACTGCACCAAGCTCTAGCAGTACCAATGATGCTAACACTGCTTCTTCACAAGTTAGTGCTGCTAGCCCTAGTGTTAATACTGCCAGTCCACAAGTTTGCACTACAAGTGTCAGTGATAATACTGTGTATGCTTTCATGGTTGAAAATCCAAATGGTTCTAATGTCCTACATCAGGACTTAGAGCAAATTCATAAAGATGATTTGGAAGTAATAGATTTAAAGTGGCAGCTCTCTTTGCTAAGTGTGAGAGCAAAGAAGTACTATCAGAGGACAAGCAAGAAAATTTTCATTAATGGTAATGATATTGCTGGATATGATAAATCTAAGGTAGAGTGTTACAACTGTCATAAGTTGGGACACTTTGCCAGGGAGTGCAGAGCACCAAGAAGCAAGGAAGGTCAGTTCAAAAATCAAGACAACACTAGGAAGCAAGGAAACAATGAAGACACTTCAAAGGTAATAATGGCTATTGATGGTGTAGGTTTTGATTGGAGTGACATGGCAGAAGAACAAGTTCAGACAAACATGGCTCTAATGGTATTTTCAGACTCAGAGGTATACACTGATAAAATTTGCTCTAAAACTTGTCTGAAAAACTATGAAACTCTTAAGAAATAATATGATGATTTTCTTGCTAAACAACATCAAACTGAATTTAAGGCAATTACTTATAAAAGAGGACTAGATACTGTTGAGGCACAACTTGTCACATATAGGAAGAATGAGGTTCTTTTTAGTGAAGAATTTGTTGTCCTTAAAAGAGAAGTAGGAGTCAAACAATATGAAATTAATATCCTTAAAACAGAGTTTGAAAAAGTTAAGCAAGAAAAAGAAGCCGTTGATTTTAAAATTGAGAAATTTGGTATGGCCTCAAAAGACTTAGATCAGTTGTTAGGAAGTCAGATAACTGACAAAAGTAAAAAGGGTTTTGGATATAGTGTAGTTCCTCTACCTCATCCTCTAATTTATAATAGACCTAACAAGCTAGATCTGTCTTATTCTGGTCTTGATGAAGTCAAAGAGCCTAAATTCAAAGGCTATGGTCCTAAGAATAATAAAAAAGAGTCTAATGTGGTTTGTGATAAAGAATTAGAAAATTTTAAAGCTAATTATGTTAAGTCTTTGGTAGAAGAACAAGTATCACAGGTCAAAAGTAGCTTTGTTGAAGGTTGTGGGTCTTACACTAGTAAGAGTGTTAGTGAAGTAGAACCTAAGAAAGTTAGGAAGAATAATGATGCTTTAATTATTGAGGATTGGGTGTCAGATGATGAGGAACAAGATGAGTCTAAGACTAAGCCTGAAAAGAAAACTGTTATTCCTACTGCTGCTAAAATAGAAAAACCAGTTAAAAAGTTAATTAGGTATGCAGAAATGTGTAGATCACAAATTCCTAGAGGGAATCAGAGAAATTGGAATGGTCAGAAGTCCAATCAACTAGGTAGTGAATTTGTGATGTATAACAAGGCTTGTTTTATTTGTGGGAGCTTTAATCATGTGTAGAAAAATTGTACTTACCACCAAAAGAAAAAGGTGGTAAGTGTGAACAATTACAACAGGATGGATAATGACTATTATGCCAAGACCTCACACCATAGAACCCACAAAAATATGACTCCAAGAGCAGTTTTGCTGAGAACTGGTCTAAAACCTCTTAGTACTGCTATGTCAGTTTATACTACTCACCCAAAACCAACAATGCATTGTGCTAGACCAAAGACTCATTTTAACAAATCAGCACAATCTACTGTCCAAAGGCCCTTTTATAAAAATCCAGCATTAACTAACAGGCATTTTAATCATAAGGTTAATACTGTTATGCCTAGAATAGTTAATACTGCTAGGTCATACAGAACACCTGTTAATACTTCTAGGCCAAATAGAACATCAGTTAATGCTGCCAGGGCAAATGGGTTCAATGTTGTTAAGCCCTCAGCATGTTGGGTTTGGAGACCTATCAAACCTAATAGTGCATCAATCACTTTGAACAGATATAACTACATTGATGCACAGGGAAGATCCAAGTTAGTAATGGCTTGGGTCCCAAAAGGAATCTAATTTCCTTATTCTTTTCTACAAGGCAAGCCACAACTTGATGATAAAGGATTTGTTGACAGTGGATGCTCAAGGCACATGACTGGTAACATAGCTTATCTCTCTGATTTCAAGCAGTTTGATGGAGGTTATGTTGCATTTGGAGGAGGTGCATATGGTGGTAAAATTTCTGGTAAAGGAACTCTTAAGACTGTTTGTTAAAACAGTTAGTCATAGTTAATGCTTTTAAGAAGAAAATGTTTTGGAGTTTGTATATTTGGCTATGAACTAACATTTGCAGGCAAAGCATGTTAAATACAAGATGTTGAATGCTTCACCTTTTTGAAGA
>BQNB010150096.1:0-16083 GCA_026074375.1 Tanacetum coccineum
AAGAAAGGAAAATGTTCATCTATGTCCATTATTCCTAAACAACGAGAAGTTCATATCTTCTAGGTCTTGAGCTAAGTCATCTAAACTTTCAAAGTTTTGAATGCTTAAGAGAAGTACTAAGGAAATGATACTTAATATGATAAATTACAAATCATTTTCTTGTTGGGAATAATTTTTTAAGATATTTTCAAAAAGAAAATTTTAAATTCTTTCAAAATTGTGTGCTCAACAATCTCCCACTCCAAGTTTTCAATCTAATTTGTTTTCGAGGGGGAGTATAATAATATGATTCATTCTGCATGCACTCCTGTTCTCCCAAGACTTAATTAGACTCATGTGAATTCCGAACATTAACTTGTTTTTAATTCACTAATTGTCAAAAATTGTCACCACATATGCAATTTTTGAGGGGGAGAATAGTGATTAAAATGTGATCAATACGGATTAATAATGGATACGATCTTCAATCTATAAGTGCATTCCCAAACCTCGCATGTTGATGTGCTGTCGTGTAGGGTCAATTTGTTAATTACCAAGTTTTACATTTATATTTAGCCGACTTATCCTAAAACAACACTTTAACGGGTAGTGTACCCGATCGGGTGGAGTTTCATGGTAAGTAGGGTGTCGAACACTAAGAGCGAGGTTGTTAACCTTATAATCTATCAGTATTTTAATTACTTCTACTTAAGTTAATTCTAATTACTTGTTAAACCTATGCTATATACGCTTCTAACAGATATGGGGGGTTTTTTAGCTTGAGAGACTGGCACAAGTTTAGTGGTGACAAATATCAATTCAATACACAATAAATGTAAAAGAAGAAAATCAGAAGATAGAAAAGCGTTACAAGCCAAATGATAGAAAACTATAGTAGCCATATTAAATCCAGTTCGGCGTTGGTTTGTGTGTTTTAGTGTAATGATTTACTTATCTCGAAGCGGCATATCATTATTAAGACTTAGGCGGGACATCATCCTAAGACCTAGATACGATTAAATTAAAAATCCGTTCACAATTATTGCAACCGCATAACGCATAACCTTTAGTTATAATAATAATCTATCTTTAGGGAATAAAAAGCAGTGGTGATCTTGTAAAACCTAGCCCATCGAGACTATCACCCACTTATTGTTTAACGGGTTTTTTATATACAAGGTAGTCCACTAGTTGAGACATTACCAATAAAATAAGAACAATATTGCTGAAACATTATGGGTCCACCTAACCTGGTCCAACAAAGCCTCATAATTCAAAGTTAAATATAAACGATTATTTGTGATTCTATTGTCCAGTAATAATAAAACACGATGGAGAGCTATCCTAGTATCTAGATTACTTTTTAGGTATCACTAGACCCAGTTGAATGATAGGTCGCATATTCAAGCACATAGACAAGTATTAGGTGATAAACATAATTAAACAATCAACGATTAATAATTAAGAAATTGTTGATCCCAACAGAATAGATCTTGCTTAGCTTTTATAAAGCTAAGTTGTTATTGGAATAATCCAAAACAACTATGATAGAGACTTTGATTGTGAATATCAAAGACTATGCAGAATCTAGTCAATGATACTAAGAAGAATTTCAATGAAACAATAATAAATAAGATCAATAACAAACAATTTACCAAATTTTCAGCCTCAATATAATATAAACACTCTTAATAGTGTTAGGGTTACAAAACCTTGAAGCTACGAATAGATTGACAGAACAATGAAAAGATATAATTTATCTCATGCCCTAGGACCTATCTTAATACACCAAGGATTCCCTAAGTGGCTTACAATATTTCCTAAGTTTGATCAATGATCTTCTAAACAAATAAATATAACGATCTTTTTTTCAAAAATATCTCATACATATCACATAAGCAATCTTTATCTTCAATCAATCTTTATCCATTAGCAGTTGTAACTCTGTCAGCTGTTGTAACTTTTTACCAGCAGCATTAACTCTAAATAAGCAGTTGTAACTTTGTACCAGCAGCACTAACTAGGCAGTCTTAACTTCCAAACAACATCAAGAAATTTACTCATTTAAATTTTGGTCTAAATTTTTGTCTAGTTTTGCCATTTCGGTGATATCTCATTCGTCGGGCGTTGATATGACTCCATCTAAATTCCTACATGCACCTAAGAGGTTTATCTACCTCCTAGTCTAATTTCCCAGGTCTTATTTTGAAACATACCCAACAAGCTGCTATCCCAAAGCACTCCCCAAAGAAATTTTGACAAATTTTTATAGTTTACGAGAATGAGCGTAATTTGAAATGTATTGATGCTTTTGATATGAAACCAATTGGAGATGATAGTCCTAAGAGCCTTCAATAGTAACCTTAAGTTTTTCCTTTTGAAAAAGTATTTTCAAAAAATGGAGTTATACTCCCTTTTCCCAACGTCTACCAATTTGACTAGTTTTTAGAAAAGTGACGATATCTCACTTATCCGGAAGAGTTAAAATTCTATCCAACTCACCAAATGCACCTTAAACATGTACCAACATCTTAATTGGATTTCCCATGTGCCATAAGACCAAAAATAATTCATGATTTACCCCACAACCTGCTGGTCATAAACTGCCATAAAAATCCATTTCAAAATCCAACCAAACACCATTTTAATTCCTCCAAACGCCAACACAAAGCCATACCTAATGAATTAACACTCTTTAAAACACAAAAACTCATAGATTTCCAGAATCAAACATTTCAAGACTTGCTGAGTAGAGGTCGATACAAAAGAATCAAAGCGCAAACACAATAACTTTATTCGAAAATTACAAAAATAGCCATTTCCAAATGACACGTTACGCGAGAATAAGTTAACAGTAGTTTTTCAAAACAATGAGGGTTCATGGGATGACATATAAAAGTCACACTCCCATCAACTGGAAAATTTCAAAATAATAGGTTACGAAACAACATATGCGATTCAAAATCAATAAGAAGAGCGTTCAAATTCAAAATCAATTAGTAAAATTTTCAAATGGGATCAAAAACTAAGTCCAGTCCCGACATCAAGAGATAACAAAGTGAAGTCGTGAAAAAGTTTCAAAGATAATCATATAACAACGATGTTTTCATTATGTATCAAAATGATTTTATGATATCGCATCGAAATGTTGAACGAAATTAAACTCTTCGCAAGAAGCGAATATCAAAATATATATAATCGCACACCATAGAACGGATGCCGTATATATATACACTTACATAATCATTACTTATACCAAGTGTCACCCACTTGTTACGAACATAATATGCAATTAAAATATCACATAAGGCTTCTAAGGATCGGGAAAAACACGCGCACGAATATCGGACATCGGTGAAAGACTCGTGAAACTTTTTCAAAAACAGTTGTAGTCCAAGTTTTGTAAAACGACTTAGTTCACTACAACTCGTGCTCTGGTACGACTATGTAACACCCCCAAAATGCGATACGCAGCAGAATACAACGATCCGTTAAAAAAGTTTTGGAGGGACTAAATCCGTTATACCCGACAAACATTAGGGACGAATTATGAAATTAACTCTTTCATTTATGATTAAATATCAGAGTTACATAGGTCCCAATACCAAAGTAGAAATTAAATTCTAAAAGTCATAACACGACTTGGTTTCTAGAAACATTGTTTTATTTTATGACACTACTTCACCGAGACACCATCCTTGATATTCGTGTTCCATCCCATCCAAGCCATCAACAGCAACTAACCTAAGATACATTCTTAAAAACGTCAACAAAACGTTGAGTGAATTCATAAAGTTTGCAAACAACAGTTAGAATGCATATTTGGTTCAATAAAACATATAACATTGCTCGTAAGACAAGTTATAAAAATATTGATTTCCAACTAAATGAGCCTATGTACCAAAACTTAACACATTCATCTCGTAAGATAAATTAATGTCCGAGAAGTATGCCACTTCTCCTAATACTAACTACAAAATGTCCGTTTGACAGGGTGGTCACAACTGATTCAAACCCCGAACATGGTTGTCAAACCCAATAGATCTATTTAATGCATTAGCGTTCACCCACAACAAAGCAACTAACGGCTACACAGTAAAAGACATATACTCAATAGCGAATGGAATCATATTTAGTATCAAAACATATGGCGTTCTCATTTTCATAAATAGCAAAGTTCCACTCGCGGTTTAAAAACATTTAAACATTCAAAAGCGAGGCTATGAATTCACCTTGATCGAGGCCGAAGATTAAAAAATCGAAACAATCATGAACTACTCGATGACGTGCTCAACCACAACCTATAATTTATGCCGTTCAATTATTATCTCGTAAGATGCAATCGAATAGTGCGCGCATCGCAACTACCAAAATAATGTAAATATATATATACACATGTGATGAGAAATCCACTTGCGCGTCTTAAATCCTAAATTTTACGTAATTGAGTTACGATCATTCTTTCATTTGTGTTATATATCATTAATCAAAACTTTCTAATTAGGAACTTTCTATTTTTGGAAGTTTACTATTTTTCGGAAAGTTACTTTAAAAGTTTCTTGAGCAGAGATGTCATAAACTATTTCCAAAAGTAAGCTCTTGGGCATGCATGACCATTTAGAAGAAATGGGAAAGAACATTGTTCGTCGTGAGCACCTCGATGAGCCAAACGAACATAGCGTTGTGGAATTAAAGGAGGAATTGATAGATATTTGGCTTATGACTTGGTAAAAGATCAATTTACTGGTAATTTAGAGAATAAAAAAAATATTATAAAACTTTTCAGCATTTTTTCTGGTTTGAAATTGTCTATGTAATAGTAAGGTAATTAAAGCACAAGTTGTCTAAAAACTTAAAACGTCGAGAGGAAATTCGCGAATTGATTTGAAAGGTCTTGGAAAAATGAAGAAGCTTCAATATCTTGAATTAGATCTTGAATCTTATAAATTTAAAATGAAGAAGCTTCAATTTCTTGAAGTAAAATTTTCGTATTATAAATCCAGCCTTCCAAATTCTTTAAAATATCTAACATGTTCTCATTACCCTTTCTTGTATTTACCCAAAACATTTCAAGCAAACAATCTTGTCGGACTTGATATGAAGTACGGCAAAATGGTACAACTTAGGAAAAATGGAGAACAAAAGGTATAATAATTGTTAATTACTTGTCTTGCATAATTTGTAACAATGCTATTAATTTATTGGTTTATTAATTTTTTTTTCTTATTTTTGCGGGCAGGTTTTTGAAAAACTCAGATACCTTTCTCTCTTTGCAAAACATATAAAAACATTAGGTTATTAATTAGAAACATTTGAAATGTCATAAAAATATGTAAATGATGTCGGGATTGATAAAAGATGTAGGATTCCAAAAATAGTAACTTTTATAATGTTTTAGCGAAACGGACATAGAAGTTAAGTGATTGAGACTAGTTAGTGCGTTTTGAAGATATGGAAACTTAACAAATATAGGGGACGGTATTAACGTCTTAACTAAAACCTTTCCTAAAAAGAAAACTTTCTATAAAAGGTATATCTTGCTTTTCAGTAACTATAAACACTTGATCTTTCTTCTTTTTGAGCTCGGGATATCTTCAAGTGAACATGCACATAATTCATGCTATTAAGTATCGAAAGTTCACAAAAAATGACAAAATATATATAAATAACATCGCCAAAAACATGTATAATTAAGGCGTTATCAGCATATCAAACTTGGGAAAAACCACGGCCTGAGAACTTTCCAAAGCCATTTCCCCTGGCTCACTATCAGACATACTCAAGGGAAAAAAAGGAACAAAAATGAAGTAACAAAAGCATAGAGTAACACGCACCTTAACGGAGTGAAAGGAAAGAGTAGGGATGCAAAATTTCTTAAACAAGTGTGTGTGTGCTCAGAGAGGAGATATATATATATATATATATATATATATATATATATATATATATATATATATATATATATATATATATATATATATATATATATATATATTATATATATATATTATTTTATTATATTTATATTTTTACCTCCCCTCTCATTGAGAACATGAAACGACACAACAAGTCGGTGGCATCATCTCAGTCGTTCATTTCGATTATGCGGTACACGTGTCGGTAACATAACCCTTTAAGGCCCATGGGCTTGTAACTGTCAAAGCCCAAGTCAAAGCCCAGGTGCAGCCCAAAAGACGGCATATGGCCTCATGGCATACCAACGTAACAACGTAAGGTAGTTACTTCGGTAAGGCTCAACCCTGTTCCGGCAGACATATACATTTCACATTTTTATTAAGTGTTGTACCACCAGTCCTGACCGGTGATACAACACTAGGGGGACATGTTCGCGTATGTGCCAGACACTAAGTGCCGGACAATGATAACGTCGAGGACATTGGTCGGACCCCACATACAGGCATGACCAGATAGTGACCTGATATATCCAGAAGGTGACACAAGAAGGGACTCTGCCCAACAAATATTGTCCTCATCACAAAAGCCAAAGCCTGATGCCCTGCCTGATACACTGACCCGAGCATCTCGCCAACTCTGTTGTGACCAGACCCTACTTGTCAGTTGTACGGCCGGTGTCAGGTCAACGGCCCACGACGTCAGCATCAGGTACACTTCTAAGTAGTATAAATACCCCCAAAGGTAATAATTGCACATTATTGAATTCTCTGACACTGTAGCATTTAATCATACTATTAACCCATATCATCCACTTACTCTTACGCCGGAGCTTGGTCCTAGGGTCACACCTGAGGCAAGGCTAACGCGTGTGTTTCCTATGTGTAGGTACTTTGGACTACCAGGGACTAAAGGGATAGCCCACGAGCCCGAAAGTCACCAAGACAAAATTTTACATCAACAGAACACTTGGATCATGGCAAGAGGACTCGAAACAAGAAAACGTAGTTTGATTTTCTTTACGACGTAGAGGGATTTCTGCATCTACACCATAGAAACTACGTCTATATA
Organism: Tanacetum coccineum; assembly: GCA_026074375.1. Classification (NCBI taxonomy): domain Eukaryota; kingdom Viridiplantae; phylum Streptophyta; class Magnoliopsida; order Asterales; family Asteraceae; genus Tanacetum; species Tanacetum coccineum. Next base: position 6,964 of record BQNB010150096.1, read on the forward strand.
TTTATTTTGTCCTAAGTTCACATATTTTGTATCATGATTGTATATTTGCTCGACGACCCTTGCCTACATGTCCCTGGAGGAACCTTTCATTTGGACATTGACTACTCAGAGTCACATTTTGTTTATCCGGTGATCATCCGGTGGCGGACACCCGGGTCGCTATCATCCGGGCATTACCCGGGTATATAGCCTTTCATTGAAGGCTCTTCCCTTAGTTAATGAGACTTAGGGGAATTTAATGGATATTGACTACTCGGAGTCACATTTAGTTTATCCAGTGACCTTCCCGTGATGGACGCTCGAGTTGCAAAGTGACAAACACTTTCTTTTAGACATTGACTACACATTTCTCTAGGGTTAGCGAGTCGTCCATAGGAGTCACATATATTTTTGCCTAAGAACAATGATTTTGGAAAATCGCCCTTCCCTCCAATATAGAGAAGGGTCATAATTCATTCATTAATTGAATCATAAGGGTTTACATAAAACATGTTAGACCTTGTTTTATGTAAAGTGATGGTCATTAATATTCTCGAACCTTGTATTAGTCTACTTAATGTTCTCGGGAATTCTATAAGCTAATTGGGCCTAGTTACGGGCTTTAAAGCCCATTATATATCAAGCCCGGCCTTGGAAGCCCACTTAAACCCAAGGCTGGCCCAAGTACATTACTATATAAAGCTATCTCCTCATGTGGAGAGGGTGTTGCTCATTTTTACTCTTTAATGTGTAGCCATTTTTCTTTTGTTACTTTCTCTCTCTAACTCATCTCTCTCTCTCTAGATTGCAAGTAATTCATGTGTATGTGTATGTGATTTGATAAGTCTAACATGTGGTATCAAGAGCTCATGGTTTACTAGTTTTTGTGATTTGATAAGTCCTTGTTTTTTTCTTTAAGCTCACCACTCTCCTTGGTCATAAGCTTCTTGGTCTTAAGTCTTGTACTTTCTTGTTTTATCTAGCTTATACCTTATTAGGTTTAAGACTTTGTGGCTTATTCTTCTTTGAAGGGTGCTTATATTAAAACCTCTAAGGTCACGACTTATTTGCTATTTTCTTAAGGTTTTTGCTTCTTGTTTGATTTGAAAAGGCTAGTACTTTCTTGGTTTCAACATGTCTTAGCTTATTATCTTTTGATTTATTAGCTTATTCGGCTTATTGACTTGTTTAGTTTACTTATTTTTTGCTTATTCAAAAGTCTTATTTTAAGTTTGGAGTTCTTCATAGAGCTTTGAGTTAGATCAGAAGTTCCTTGTTGTTTGTTTGCCAAAAACGAGCTACAAAACAGAAGGTGAGAAAGTGACATTTTGTACTTTCGAAAGTGACCCGTAGTGGTTTGACTTATTGGTAGAGGTTTGGCTATCGTAGAGGTTTCGCAGTGGTAGCGGTTTGGATATCGTAGAGGTTTCGCAGTGGTAGAGGTTTAGTTGTCGTAGAGGTTTGGCAGTGGTAGCGGTTTGGCTATGGTAGAGGTTTGGCTGTCGTAGAGGTTTGCCACTTAATAGCGGTTTTGCTTGCCAGCATTATTGCTTACAGGTGGTAGCGTTTATCAATCCTTGGCATATCTAAACTAAATTCTATCCCAAATCAAAACTCCATAGCGGTTTGATACTTCGTAGAGGTTTGATACTATTCGTAAGAGGATTGAGCTACACCTGGTAGAGTTTGCCACATTATCAGCGTTTTGTCATACATTCTAAAGTGGTTTGCCACGTTCTTGCAGAGTTACCCCATTTGCTAGCGGTTTGGTCATCATTCTAGGCAGAGGTTTGCCACATTCTTGGTAGAGGGTTGCTATGTTTGCCAGCGGTTTGGTCATCATTCTTGAAAGAGGTTTGCCACATTCTTGGCAGAGGTTTGGTAAATGTCTTGGACAACTTAATACAATTTTCAAAACCTCAGTGACATGTAATCTTGGACCATTAACAATCAAGGACTTACAAATTCAAACTTAGACTTAAAAGACAATTAACTTTACAACAACAAACCCTAACAACAAACAATCAGCATTCATGGTTTCCTCTTGACTTTGTAAAATCCCATAAAAGTTTATTTTTTCCGGTTTAAGTCATAGATTTGTAAAATCCCATGAATTTCCAAGGACTTAATCATTTTAACTTTAAAACACAAGTAAATCATAATGCACTAAAACGATCCTAACTTATCATTTCACATCACTTTTGCAATGTAACTCAACAATACATCAATGCTATTAGAGTACAACGACTTCCAAACACACATGATCCTTCGGCATTAGGGGAAAACACTCAAACACCGTTTCACCCATATCAATCATCACTCAATACCTACCTAAACCTACAACATCCATAACCCAAAACAACCTTGTCTCAACACACAACCTTCAATTCAACACGAACTACATGCAACAACCAATTCAGAATCCTGAAGATAGTTCAGATCCTACAAATCTGTAATGGAACATGGCCAACTTACTTTATTGGCTTAAAGCTTCAAGAAGTCAATACCATTAAACCAACAAACAACAACAAAGAAGTTCATTAATCGCCCGTAATATTCATATATAAACCGGAGTAGGAACACAGAGCCAAACATCAAGATGCAAATGGTTTGAGACAATGTTAGAAATTTAGGTAGACATAATGCAGTGGCAATTGATACGGAAATGAGGTTGTCGAAAAAGCATATAGAACGAGTATTCAAATTATTGAAAAATAAGAAATGCATAGTGCCGTAATGGAAATGCCAATCATATGAATGGAAATGTTGTAACTGGCACCGCTGAGGGTAATTGATACTGTATCCATGGTAATTCGATAAGGTGTTTACAACTGAGTCGAGGACGGGTCCTAATTCCAGCAACTGCTTAGTAAAGTCAGACGATACGGGATGTTGTTTATCTTCAGCAACAACTACAGATTGCTCAAGAAGAAGAAGCAAGGATCCAAAGCACTCAAGAGGAATTTGAGTTCATAACTGCTGCAGATGCTCATGAAGAAACAAGAGATAAAGTAACTGCACTTCAAAGGATACATTGCAGCAAGCATCCACATCTGGAACTCAGTATGACAACGCTCTCGTCTATGACTTAGATGGATCAACTGAGGTACCCAAAGATGAAAACTGTTATGATCATGATATATTCAATATGCTTACTCACGAAGTGCAGTATACTGATCTCCAAACTGAGCTTGATCACACGAAACAAAAACTTGAAACTTGCATTATCAAAAAGGAAAAAGAATATACTACTCTTTGGAATAATTGGTATTAAAATGTGAGGAATGCAAATATGATAAAATTTCGTATGATAAAGCCTATAATGACATGCAAACCAAAATTGAATGGTTGCAAGCTCAGTTGGGAGATCTCAAGGGTAAGAGTAGTGATACTCAATGTGCATCAAATACCATTGACCCTTTGTCTCAGAAACTAGAAGATGAGAACGTGTCATTAGAATTTCAGGTTTTGAGTTATGCCAAAGAAAATGCTCATCTTAAGACCACATACAAGAACATGTTTGACTCTATCAAAGTGACACAAGCTCAGACCAATTCAATAATTGACTATTTGCAAAAACAGTTGTATGACACCATCTATGAAAATGCTAAGCTAAGAGCCCAGTTATTTGATAAGGTTTCTGAACCAAAAGGCACCACAAAAGGTACGAGAACGAATACTATGTTTAAAAAGCAATCAATATTAGGAAAACCACCTTCTTCTTATAAACCAAAACTTTATTCTGTTACTCCTTTTCCAAAATCCTCAGTTCTCCCCAAAGTTGATAAGACGAATGCTTTGTCCAAACCAGTCACTTCAAACTCAGCACCTTCCACACAAGAATCAAAAGTTGTGCAAACAGTTAATGTGATTGCCCCTAGATTCTTTAGGACTAATCCTTCTAAGAACTCTAGGGTAGATATTTTTGTTCCTAACAAACCCGTTAAAACAAGTTATAGGATAAAACCAATCACTGTTTCACAACCAAATGTTATTCATAAGCAACAAGCTAATTCTGACTCAAACGTTTTTCTTCTACCAGAGTAAACAACACTGCTAAGACTAGAAGACCACATCCTAGGAGCAATTCTAATACTGATTGGGTTCCATCTAAGTCTATGAGTAGTTGCCTCTAGAATAACGTCAAGAAAATTGAAGAAAATCATAGGAATTCCCAAATTCCTATGAGTCAAAAGCACATGTCATCTAAATGGAATAACATTACGCTTGCCATTCGAAATGCTAAATCTAAAATTGTTTGTGTTATGTGTAAGCAATGTTTAGTTACTGCAAATCATGATGTTTGTGTGCTTAATTATGTGAATGACATGAATTCTCGTGCTGATAACCAAAGTGCCAATGTCTTAATACGTGAAAATCAAAAGAAACATACGGCATATGCTAAGAAATTAAAGGAGTTAGGATCCAAAGAAAGTCTTGCTTCATCTAGGCCTAGCAAACCTAGAACTTGTCTTAGGTAGATTCCAACTGGAAGAACTTTTGCCATGTGTGGAAAATTAACTACATCCAGTAACACCGAGAATAAGTCTGAAAAATCTGTGTGTGACAATGCAAGTACTTCTAATCCCTTAGAACCTTCAAGCAAAGGGTTTTTGAATTCTCCTTCTCTTCTTAGTAGGTTATCAAGACTAAGGAAACAACATACTTCTATCTATCCGATTGATGTTCTCTAATCTTCAGGTCAATGGCTTGTAATCATGTCAGATTGCAACCCGTTCTTCAGGTAAAAGGAAAATGTACGTGTCAGTGCGTTTATCCTTAACAACGAAAAGAGAAATCTTTTTGGTCTTGAGATACTTTCGAAACATTCAATGTTTGTTAGCTTAAGTCAATGGCTTATGTACACTTCAGTGCATAACCCGAGCTTCAAATAAAAGGGGAGGTGTACGCTTCAGAGTGTGCTATTACCATACAAAAGAAAGAAATCTTCCTGTTTTCTACTTTAGTATATATGATAGTCATTACGGAAAATGATATAGTTGGGAAATCTTTCGGTCACTTGTTCGAGCACGAATAATTCAAATGGAGAAAATCAAGTTGTTTCAAAGTCTTCTGTTGTTACTACTGCTGATGCATCCGATAAACGTCAACAACAACAAGATTCAACTTCATCTACTTCAACTCTAGCAACAACTATCACTGCTGATGGAAACTTCGACTTGTAAATATTTTTGATCTTTCTCTTTCTTGTGATTTATAAATATCTTTGAAAAACAAAATATAAAAATATAAAACCTATAAAAGTAAAATACAAAATCAGAAAATTTCAAAAATACCAAAAATAATATTCTCCGACATGTCTCTCGACAATCGATAACATTTACGTACCTAGAAATGTTGACTAATATTGACACGGGTATATAAATGAAGTTCGAGCGAGAGTTTCAAATACTTTCAAAACATGTCCTTTCACTTTTTCTCTAACGACTTCTAAGTAAATGTCAGCTTAGGACTCGGTCTCCAAAGAAATGAAAATGTTTATTTATGTACGTTTATCCTACACAACAGGAAGTTCATATCTTCTCGGTCTTGAGCAAAGTCATATAAACATTTAAAGTTTTGAATGCTCAAGATAAGTACTAAGGAAAATGATGGTAAATAAGATATAATCTCATAATATTTGTCTTGTTGAGGCATGAATTTTCAAGATATTTTTCAAAAAGACATTGTCAATTCTTCAAAATTGTGTGCTCAACAAACACCCTCTCACTCCAAGTTTTCAATCTATTCTATAATTGAGGGGGAGTAAATAATATGATTCATTCTGCAGTGCATCTCCTGATCTCCCTAAGACGTAGTTAGGAGCTCATGTGAATTCTGGACATTAACTTATTTTTAATTCACTATTGTCAAAAATGTATAAACACATATGCAATTTTTGAGGGGAGAATAGTGATTAAAATGTGATCAATACGGATTAATAACAGATACGATCTTCAATCTATAAATGCATTCCTAAACCTCGCATGTGCTAAACTCTTTCATAAAATGGTGCATATGTGTAGGGGGAGCTTTTTGGTAATTCTAAAAACACTCAATGTGTCTTAAATGATTTCTCAGACACATTGATTGATTTTTTATCGAATGGTTTTATAGATCTTCATGGCAATACCCCAAAGACCGACCAACTGTTTGTTATCAAAAGAGTCTAAAGGCGGTTAAGGTTAGGTATATTCGTTCCATGATCCAGCCAGAACCGGAGGGATCTACCCAGGAACACTCTATTAGATAGAGTAGAAGTCCTAGGTATGATTGAAAAAAGGAGTAAAGTGAGAATAAAGGAATAGTGCCGACTGAGATGGAGCTAGTGCTGGAACAAACCCAACAAGGTACTAGTCATGAAGTCTCGGTAAGCACTGAAGGGGTTGAAGAATGAAAAAGAATTGTAAGGATAAAGGGTGAAAAGAAAGAAGCCCCCATAACAACCCTAGGCAGAAACCGTGTCAATACATAATCTATCGGTAATCACAAAGATGATTCTGATATTGAAGACTAACATCATGGACCCAGTGATGCAATGCACAACCCTCCCTAGCCACTCAGAATCTCTCAAAAGATTTATGTTTCATTTCTCACGGAGATCAACACGTTTCTATCTGCTTTCCTCATTTCGAGATCATTGATATGAAATAGGTGGCAGTACCGCTCCACGCCTCCGATTAACCAAAATACAAATGTCACTTATAAGAGTCCTAGAGCCACGAGATCCATCAAAAATCTTCACTAGGACAATAAATTCCAATATACAAAATGTCAATAGAACATTTATCAACAATTGGTATCAAAAAGTCCTTATGGCATTATCCTTGTAATAATTGCCAGAACATCAGAGTGATACTCTTTAGTATTCATAAGTGCTGAATGAAATTCCGTTCTTGGACCAACATCAACAAAGCTTTTGTAGGTGACATGGCGAGATTCTAAAATGAACTCAAGCTTGATGTCAACTGGATATCGATTTTGGTCCAGTATATGACTTGGGGGTTTTTTTTTTTTTGGGGGGGGGGGGGGGGGGGGGGGGGGGGGGGGGTTGAAAAAATTTTTTTTTTTTTGAGTTTTTGAAGACTCAATTATAGAAAGATAGTACTCTCTGATTCACTCTTACCGCATTGTCCTACTTTGAAGACCTCCGGTAACGAGAACGGCTACGCAGGCTAGCGAAACCCATGTCAAGGAGATTCTTTTTTAATCTACCTGATCAAGCAGAAGGCAGTATTTATACCTTATTAAACGGGAACTGAGTTTTAGTTGTAACCGTATTCGACAAAGTGACAAAGATACTTTCGTCCATATATGTTTATCACTAACCTAATAATTTCAGGTTTTCCGACAATAGCAGTTTCTAAGCTCCATGTAAGTCAATATTCAAAGACCTCTTCGCTCATCACAAAGATAAATACATGATGAAAGCTCAAGCACATGTAATATAAAAGTCCTTCCCCAATCTCTTATTTACATAAACACTTCCTCAAAAGAAACATTTTTGACAAGATTACCTGACAGGGATTATAACAAAGATACATCTTACAGTGTACGAGTACTACTCCTATCATGGATTTGTATTTAGTAATCAAGTTAAATAAATGTTGAGAGAAGAGTGTTAGCAAGCTTTTAAGACATTGAGCAGAGGGTGTGAGACACAAACGCAAGGTGCCATAAAGATTCAAGAAATAAAGATTCAGAGATCTCGTAGTACAAGACAAATCAAGTCAAAGATACCACGATATCAGTATTTAGTCCGAAAAGAATATCAGTTAAGAGAATCAAAATCCAAGATCACAAGCATGCAACTGGAATCTTCCAAAGGAAATTCCCAGAATAACAGAGGCTCCAAGGCTCAAGACTTCACAAGAAGATCCACAATTGAATACCACCCTTTTGGGGAGATTATAGATGTGTTTTTAATTAAAGTGTAGGTCATTACATATTTTCTCGAGCCTTGTATAGTAAAAACATAGTTTACGGGATTTATTTAGCTAATTGGCCAAGTTGTCTGGCTTCAGCCCATTTGTAATAGAGATCTGGCCCAAAAGAAAAGCCATAAAGTCTTGTCCACACTCTGTGTAACTATATAAAAGCCCTCTAAGTGTGGAGAGGGTTTGCTTCTCATTTTCTTTCTAAGTGCAGTAACCATGCACATTTTTCTCTCATTATCTTTTTCTCCTCTAAAATCTCTTATCTTATTTTTTTTGTTTTTGGTGATGAAATGATACACCTATATGAACAATTGACATCCATGAGCTGGTACGTTTTTAACTCTATGAATAACTTGTAAGTTTCATCTCAGAAAAATGGATGTTGAAATACATGGTGAATTTTTGAAGTTCAAGTACAATGAATTAGGTATTTCTTGGATATCACATAGTTAAAATATTCTCAAGACGAGACATCTAACTATATAGAGTACGAAGTGGAAAAGTGCAGATACTTTTGATGATAACTCATTAGATGGCTTAAAGATATCAATTTAAGAACACTCTTAGAAGACACAAGATGAATGTAACACCTTAAAATCAATTTTAGGTTTTAAGCATTTTATTACGAGAATGCCATTGGAATGGTTTGACTAGGACTTTTATAAGTTTGAAGGCGTTACGTGATTGGTTAGTCAAACCCGGTAATAAACTATAAGTATAAATAATATGTAAATAGGTTTAGAAAGTCAATATGTCACATTTATAAAAGATTAAGACTTAAAGGACTAAAGTTGTTAAGTGATAAATAATCTATATAAGTTAATGTGGCCAAAAATGAAGGAAAGAGACTTGAGGGACCTATTATATCAATAGGCCAAACTTGTGCCAACTAATATAGAATTCCCTGAAACATCTTAAATTTTCTAGATATATTTGGTGCCTTGTGTTGGTGTTGACATAGAGAGGAAGAAAAGAGAGGGAAAAAGATAGGGTAATTACTAGTGATGATTTGAAGGTGAATTGAGGTACCAAATCAAGATATAAGCTTATACTAATGATTTATACAAGGTACGTAACCCCTTAATTGATTTAATTGAAGAATATAAATTAGGGTTCATGTACCTAATTTGGGAGTTTTAGTTAAAAAGTATTTTAAAGTAAAGACATGGTGTTATAGTAATCATGGGTTAAGTGGTATTCAATA
>BQNB010150097.1:0-16083 GCA_026074375.1 Tanacetum coccineum
AGCCTTTAGAGTATACAACAAAAGGACCAAAAGGGTAGAAGAGAATATGCACATTAATTTTCTTAAAGATCAACCAAATGTGGTAAGAACTGGTCCTAATTGGATGTTTGATCTTGATTTTCTCACCAATTTAATGAATTATATTCATGTTAGTGTAGAAAATCAGGTTAATGTGGATGCAACTACACAAGATTATTATATTGCAGGTTCATCAGGAAAAGATATAGGACCTACTCATGAATACATACTGCTTCCACTACAACCTCATAGGACAAGGATTCCAGTAAAGGATGTTGTTCAGGATGTACAAGAAAAACCTTCTGAAAATGCTTCTTCAGACAAGGATGTCCAAGATTCAAAGGATGTTGCTGATAAAGAAGAACAACATCAGATGCAAGAAAATGAAAAAGATTTGCAAGATGAACTTGAGATGATGATTACTCAGGAATTGGCTGCTAAAGCTATGGATGGTGTTTCAAGACATGCCTTTGAAGAAGAAAAGAGGAGAATTGCATCTCAAAAGAAGGCAGCTCAAGCTACCAATAGGCCATTTGTTAGTACTGATAGATCATTTGTTAGTACTGATAGGTCTAACACACCCAATGTTAGTGCTGCTAGTACTTCCACAGGTGCAAATGCTGATGAATCATCATTTGTCTATCTTGGAGGCAAAATACCTACTGATGCATCTACTCTCGCTAATGCTGATTTACCCATTGATACAAATATGCCTGACTTGGAAGATGCTTCTGATACTCTCCCAAATGATGGAATATTCAATGGAGCTTATGATGATGATGAAGATGTGGGTGCAGTGGCTGATTTCAACAACATGGATAACACCATTGCTGTCAGTCCTATTCCCACACTCAGAATTCATAAGGATTATCCAAAAGGACAAATTCTAGGAGATCCTACATCAACAGTTCAAACACGAGGGAAGATTTAAAAGGCTTCTTCAGCACAATAAGCCTTAGTAAGTTACATTCACAGACAAAACAGAACAAACCACAAGGATCATCAGAACTATTTGTTTGCATGTTTTCTCTCTCAAGAAGAACCCAAGACTATATCACAAGCCTTAAAGGATGAAAGCTGGGTTGAAGCAATGCAAGAGGAATTGCTTCAGTTCAAACTACAGAAGGTTTGGGTACTTGTTGATTTGCCATATGGGAAAAAGGTAATTGGCACAAAGTGGGTCTTCAGGAATAAAAGGGATGAGAGAAGTATTGTTGTGAAAAACAAAGCACGGCTTGTAGCACAAGGGTTTAGACAGGAGGAAGGTATAGATTATGATGAGGTTTTTGCACCTGTTGCCAGAATTGAGGCAATTAGGTTATTTTTAGCCTTTGCATCATACATGGGATTTACTGTCTACCAAATGGATGTTAAAAGTGCATTTCTTTATGGCACTATTGAAGAAGAAGTGTATGTTCATCAACCTCCAGGTTTTATTGATCCTGCTCATCCAAACAAAGTCTATAAGGTGATCAAAGCTCTTTATGGTCTACATCAAGCTCCTAGAGCTTGGTATGAGACACTTTCTTCTTTTCTGATGGAAAATGGTTTCAGAAGAGGTACCATAGACAAAACATTGTTTATCAAGAAGAAAAAGAGTGACATTATGTTAGTCCAAGTGTATGTGGATGACATTATTTTTGGTTCTACAAAGAAGTCTATGTGTACAGAGTTTGAAGAATGTATGCACAAAAGATTCCAGATGAGTTCCATGGGTGAACTCACATTCTTTTTGGGACTTTAAGTGAAGCAACTACCTGAGGGAATCTTTATTAGTCAGGATAAGTATGTAGCTGACATCTTAAAGAAGTTTGATTTTTTATCCATCAGAACAGCTACTACTCCTATTGAGTCTAATAAACCACTGGTCAAGGATGAAGATGGTGTAGATGTAGATGTACATGTCTACAGGTCTATGATTGGCTCTCTAATGTATTTGACTGCATCAAGGCCAGACATCATGTTTGCTGTTTGTGCCTGTGCTAGATTTCAAGTCACTCCAAAAGCTTCACACTTAAATGCAGTAAAAAGGATTTTTAGGTATCTCAAACATCAACCCAAACTTGGTTTATGGTATCCTAGGGATTCACCTTTTGAACTAGAAGCTTACTCAGACAGTAACTATGGAGGAGCCAGCCTTGACAGAAAATCAACTACAGGTGGATGTCAATTTCTTAGAAGAAGATTGATATCTTGGCAATGCAAGAAGCAGACTATTGTGGCAAATTCTACTACTGAGGCAGAATATGTTGCAGCTGCTAATTGTTGTGGGCAGGTATTATGGATACAGAATCAGATGATGGATTATGGTTTCAATTTCATGAACACCAAAATCCATATTGATAATGAGAGCACTATAAGTGTTATCAAGAATCCTGTTGCTCATTCAAGGACCAAGCATATTGAGATTCGATTCCATTTTATAAGAGATTGTTATGAGAAGAGACTAATAGAGGTTATCAAGATTCATACTGATCATAATGTTGCAGACCTTCTCACCAAAGGATTTGATGTCACCAGGTTTAACTTCTTAGTAGTAAGCATTGGAATGTTAAATCTGTAGCTACAATTGAGGGGGGGGTTACACCTGTAAAGTTTGTAAAATGTAGAAAGTACTTCTAGTTAAAATTAATACTGCTAGGGTATTAATTCTGGTAGTTAGAAAATAATTAGTTATAGTTAATTTCTCACCAAAGGCCAAAAGGATTCATTTGATTATGTTATCAGGTTTAACTTTTTTGGGTTAAGCATTGGAATGTTAAATTGTAGTTACATCTTGAGGGTCGAGTTAACTTGTAAAGGTTTTTACCCATACTAATTTTCATTAATTACTGCTCGTAGGTATTAATGTTGCGTTTAGATAGGTTATAGTTAGTTCAACTCATAGTATTTTTTTCTTTTTATAACATGCACTAACTTTTTAGGGATAATAAGCTGTGATTTGAGGTATGAGATAGAAGCCAGTTCCTGGCAAATTACAAACTTCAGCTATGGCTTGGTCACAATACTAAGTTAATAGAGTTAATTCTTGGTAGTCTACAAGTTAATATATGGTAGATTACTTGTTATTTCTGCTGGAATTAAGGTTATTTCTGGTATAGTAGTAATTGTTAATTCTGTTGGAACTTATGTGTTAATCATGAAGAGTTTTCTTAGTCTATACAGTTAAATACTCTGGTTAATCGGTTAGTCCTTTGATGTTAATCTTAGTAGAACTATTATTAGTCTTGTAGACTAATTTTACATACTGGTAGATGACCGTTGGTGCCTGCAGTGACAGGGAGAAAAATTAACTTTTCTTCTTTTACAATATTATCGTTAGGATTTTTTTACGGGTGTTGCGTATTCTAACATAGGCTTTTCCATTTGTGGATATTTTACTCCACTTTCATTCAATCAAAATTTTTTCTTTAATCTAAAGAAAACTTTTTGTCAACCCACGGTACCAATAAGAAAGGAAACCTTGTTATTCATCGTTATATTTAAAAACTACTTTTCCCTTTTTTTCATTTCACACACAGACACATTAGTAATTCTCTCGCATCATACCTATCGATTTAGTATTTTCAATTCTTTTAGTTTTCTTTGTTCATCTTCGAGTTCATATGGCCGAATCTAACAGTACTTATACAAGCATTAATATGGTCGCTTTCCTGATAGAAACCAAATGAAAAGTGTTGGTCTTCACTCGAGGTAGTGGATTTTCTTATACGGTACATTCTCTCAGGTATGCCTTAACTCATGACCCTACTATCTTGATCCCTAGTCAACAGTTACTGGCAAACTGCCACATCAGAACACTTTGCTAATGGGATGCTCAACAATTAGATGAATCGATAGACTCATATAAGAGCTATTATTCGTTTCTGAGGCATCTTGTCAGATAGTAAACCTTCAATTGGCAGATTGCCAACATGTATACATTAATTTATTATGCTTGCCTGACATATATGCTGGATTAGCCACCTTCTAGGGTTATGTTTACTAAGGGTAAAGTAATCACCCACCCCCTTTATTGGAAAAAGAATTTTTACACCCCAATGATAAATTTTAATCTTCAGATTTTACCACTGTTAAGCATAAGTCTGAGTGGATGGGATCAATTTAGTATAGTAATATTACTACTGCTAATTATTCTGTCTCTATTCTAGCAATAGGGTTTGTAATTTTTCAATATTGTATTTTTGTTGCGATGTATGCGTTCATAACTCTTAGAGAGTAACTTCTAAATTTTTAATGTATCCATGGTTTTTTTACAAATCATTTAGGCATATTACATACTGAAAATTACCATGAAGGTATTTTAGCCCCTACTTTGACAATATGCTTTTTGCCAAACATGAAAAGGGGTTATTGAAAGGGGATATGCAATATACCATTTGTTATGCATGCTTTGTTGGCATAGTTGGCAGCTGTTTGTAGATCAAAGTGTAGCCTCAGCACTAACCAGCCTGATCCCCATTTCACAAACCCTGTTGTTCACAATCATCATCCTTATCCCAACCAACCATTCATCACCTCATCCTATCACTCCACAACATCAATCACCAATCTCATTCACCTCTTACATCATTCACACATATCAATCACCCACCAATTATCCACCTCATTTCCACATCATTCTCCACCTCATTTCCTACACCACCTAGGTCATATAAAGCACCTCTCCCTGAATGGTAAAATAAATAAGGAAGTGCTGAGGTAGTATGCCAACTTAAGAATAGTTGGTGCTTTGTACCTACCTGGTGACCAGTGATTAATAGTCTGGAGAATAGAGTTCGAAGGAAACTAAGCAACAGACTAGGGAATGGTGTGTTCTAATTGGTAAAGAAGGTGAAATCTCTTGCGAACAGCTTTGCAAAGAGGAATCAAAGAAAGTACTCGTATAGGAATCAGAGGGTGAAGTATTAGAGGATCGGGGGACGGATAAATTTAGGTTATTGATCGATGGATCTCTCTAGTTTCTTTGGTTAGGGAATCCATGAAAGAGAAGTCAACAATTATTTTGTATTACTACAACAAAAGCTTCAGGGAGGCTTAAGAAGAAGAAATCTAGTCCTATAAATCTTGGAAGGCAACTAAAACATTGTAAAGGTTGCTTATTCAGGGTTTTGCCCCTTCTCAGGGTAGCTTCATATTTAGGTCGTTTATTTGTTTTACGTTCTGACTGAGTTGTTGGGTTTACGATTTTAAAGTGCCATAGCTCCTCTAAAGTTTATGAATGACGTCTTGAATTATGATGGCCCAAACGATGTTTATGATAATTTTTATATCAAAACAAGACATCGATGTAAAATTTATATATTTAATTAAACTTGTCTTGTCATATCTTACCCCAGGTTGCCCATGAGGAGCTGTTACTTTCATTTCATATACATTTGACTATCAATTTCCCTATAATCGCTTCAGGTGAGTTCATAGCCCTCGCATTTCAATCTTTTTATAAACCCGACGACGGGTCGGATACATGCATATAAACATGAACTGCCTAAATTATTTCTGTATGCTATTTCAATTTATATTGCCTAGTATAATATGCTTTGCCTTTAAGTCCCCATAATCATGAATCGTTAATTACTCTCCGTAGTAAGCGCGAATGATGTGAATAGATCTATTTGGGCTGGACTCCCCGTTGGTGTACCCAGTTATGTGTAACCAATTGCACTTAATTAGATATAAATCATGAGCGGTATTTTGGCAAAGGTACCCGCCAGGGGCCTGATAAAAAGTATCACCATACCATAAGGCTTCGGAGTCATGAGCTCCAATGGCACCCAATAATAAATATGTTTTCTAATACGGGGGTGTTTTGTATACATCAACGTAACCCAATATATCGCCATTTGCATTCAAATTATATTACTTAAAACCTATGGATTTCACTCAATCCTTTGTGTTACTTTTTAGTGTTTTATCTCAGGCATAACTAATGGCTCAGGACCAGCAGAGTGGCGAGGTCATGAAGTTGGGATAAAAACAATTAACATTCAAACTTTTTGTATAGATTTTAGGAACCTCTGTTTGCCTAAAAACAAAACTCTGTAGAAATAATGAATGCCATGACTTCTTATTTTCATAAACGACTCTTTTTGATTTGGTTTTCTATGATTATGACTGTTGTTCCTTGGAACAGTATTACCCTGATTAGAGCTTGCGTCTTGTTATTATGTTAAAAATGGGTGGTGTTATAGATTTGGTGTATCATAGAGACCATCCGTTTTATAGAGCAACACGCGTTAAAACCTTAACTATAACTACTTTTATTTTTTCACATCCACAAGGAAGTCACCTTACCGCAATTGACGCTTTTATCTCCCGGATATGGGTATGTAATGTTACACTATACTATTATATTACATAAATAAATAACTTATGTTATCTGTATGCTGGGTTGTTTGTATAACAGAAAAATGTCTTCCCCATGACCATCCTACTTCCAATTTGCGAGGATGGCTTTTCTTCCAATTCCCAAACTATTTCCCCATGGGCTTCTTCGGATTATGTCCCGACATCTCCAGCGGATAAAACTTACTCTAGTGCTTCCAATTCATTTGGGAATTGTACCCGCCTAGCTTCAACTACCCTTTTCGTTATTTCATGACGATCCTCTTACATGAATGTTTTAAAACTTTCTATTATGAAAAATTTCACGATCCTGCCTCACAATTTTATACATCCTAAACTAAAGACTTCTTTCTTCTGCGAAAGAACTTCTTTCACCAAAAAAAATCATCTTCTTCCACCCCGTTCCAACCTCATAGCATTTGAGTTTGGCGAAACCTCTCGAAAGTAATAACTATCGAGAGGACTTGAGGAGCTAAATCCAGGATATCATAGTAAAATGTTAGATGCCACTCACATCAAACGTAGTGACCATATCAAACGGCTATCGAAGGGTCTATAGATAAAGGGAGGCGTGAAATAATCACAGCATGTTTTTGATGCTTTGGAAGTCAGATCTTCAGCAAGCTCGTGCACCGTTCATTCACCAAACTCACAGAGGAGAATAAGGTTGAATTGCATTCATTTAAGAGTTGCTACGAGACCCGATTTCTGTTTAATGGTTCTAGGGGAGTCGTTTTCAAGGTTATGTATGGTCGTCACCAATCGACTGATCTAGAGATTATCTCCCATGGGTTCAATAATAGCGTTACAATGTATAAGTTGGGTGGGTTCAGACACTAGTCTCGTGAGGGTTTGGAGTGGTGGGTGAGATTTTCCGTGCCCTCGGGTGGTTTGATGGGTGTTTGATTTTACAACGGGGATTTGAGGGTTGTGGGTGTGGTGGTAGGCTAGGATGTGTTTGGGAGTTGACATGGTGAGTAAGGGGGGGGAAGGGTAACGCGGTGGTCTGACGCTGATGAGACTGATGGTGAAATGCTGAGTGGATGGTGATGGTTAAGGCTGTAGCTGCTGGTGGTTGGAGGATGCCAATTTTCCGTGTGGAATTTTAGGATTGTGCAGAACGGGGGGTTTGTTGCGGTTTGGGCTTTTCTTAGCTGGTAGGGAGAGGTTTTATGGACCCCCCCCCCCCCCCCCCCCCCGACAACCCCCATTATGCATTATTCCTTGTGATATCTTTCTAATTACGTGTTTGTCTTTTGTTGGATAGAATGCACTCCACAAAAAAGAGCAATCATCATCGGAAGCACCGGCCATGATTAAGACTTGCAATTTAGAAGGTTAGTTGCATGTTAGTGTCACCTCGGATTTAGAAGCAACATAGCTGCCCCGATAATGGCAAGTGCTAGTAATCCACGAACTGGAACATAGGTCCTACTAGGACTCCTGTCGTAAAGAAGGGAAGCTATAAAGAGTTCATTTAGCTGTGTCAACCTTTCTACCTTTAATGGTTCGGAAGGAGGAGTTGGCCTTTTCGATGGTTTGATACGAACCCGAATCAGTATTCTCTTTATAGCAGATGTGCTGAGAAAATAAATAGTAATACATTTGCTACTGGATAAATTCTAACTGACGACTGCACTTGTCCTTTGGTGGATATGCTTTGTCCTGAGCCTATGGGAATAGAGCAAAGCTATTCAAATCAACTGGGCCTGAGTTAAAAGGTTCTGTATGAACAGTTTTGTCCCTCGGACTGAGATCAGAAAGATGGAAGAGAAACTTTACAAATCTATTGTAAAAGAAATGATCTTAAACCTTATGTTAGATGATTCCAAAGAAATAACGGGTCTATGTCACAAACATGGTGACAAGACATCCACAAGAAACTCATGGAAGTTTTATAGGGGGTACTACCTCGACGCAATTGCAGGAAATGTTGACTGCCTCTAAACCTCAAAATTTAGAGGGAAGTCCTATAAACATAGCCCAAAGGCCCTAATGGATCAAGTAACTAAGCATACTCCATTGAAAGTATCAAGTGACTAACAAAAGAATAGTTTGATGACAGGAAGAACTTTCAACAACGCTCTCGCCTAAGTAACACCAACTTACCGTAACACCAACAATCGCTACATCAATCGTCAACAACAAAACCGAAAGGCCAAGGAAGCACTGGTAGGTGCATATGCTGTTACTCCATCAGAAAACTGTAGGTATGCCAAAGTTCTCCCCTTTATGAAGAGATGCAATATTCCATCAACACCATACCTATGTACAGGAATATTGTAATATTTGCAACAAGGTGGGGCCATTTGAGCCAAGAACTGCCCAAAATAATGAGGGACAGCTACTAGGAAGTAATCAAACCAACCCTAAATAAATACAATATATTCTCCCCCTTATCAAACACCCACATCAAAAACCCCCCCCCCCCCCAAAAAAAAAAAATACCCCCCAAAAAAATAAACCCCAAAAAATCCCCCCATAAAACCCAAAATATATTAATTTAAAAAAAAAAAAAAAAAAAAAAAAAAAAAAAAAAAACAAAAAAAAAAAAAAATATAAAAAAAAAAAAAAAAAAAAAAATATAAAAAAAAAAAAAAAAACCAAAAAAAAAAAAAAAAAAAAAAACCCCCCCCCCCCCACCCATAAAAAAAAACCAAAAAAAAAAAAACACACACCTAACAATATTTAAACAAGAGGCCAGCCACTGGAAGTAATCAACTACCAGTGATAGTTGTATGTCATGCCTGTGGAGAAAAAGGGCATTATACAAATCAGTGCCGCAAGACCAACATCAATGCCCAAGGAAGAGCCTACATGCTGAAAGATAGGAATGCTCAACAAGACCCGAACGTAGTTACGGGTATGTTTCTATTAAATCAGCATTTAGTCAAAGTATTGTTTGATTCCGGAGCTGATAGAAGCTTTATATCCATATCGCTTGCCTCTAAGCTAAAAATTCTGTCTATTACAATAGATACCTTTTACGCCATCGAAATGGCTGACGGAAACTTAGTACGCACAAACACTGTTATTAAAGGCTGTACTTTAACCCTGCTAAATCAACCTTTCGAAATCGATCTCATGCTAATTAAGCTTGGTAGTTTTGACGTTGTCATCGGTATGGACTGGTTATCCAAGTATCATGCCAAAATTCTCTTTGATGAAAAACTTTCACATTCCTATCAACGGTGAAATTCTAATCATTCGAGGTGATCGAAGTAAAACTTGACTAAATCTCATATCCTGTATAAAAACCAAAGGGTATATATCCCGAGGTTGTCAAGTTTTCATGATTCAAGTAATGGAGAAGAAATCAGACGAGAAGAAACTAGAAGACATTCCCGTAGTCAAAGAATTTCCAGATGTTTTTCCTGAAGATCTACCTGGTCTCCCTCCCGTTCGCCAAGTAGAATTCCAAATCGACTTAATCCCCGGAGCAGCACCTGTAGCTCGAACACCTTATAGATTAGCTCCTTCAGAAATGCAGGAGTTATCTAACCAACTTCAAGAACTAACCGACCGAGGTTTCATTCGACCAAGTACATCGCCTTGGGGAGCTCCTGTCTTATTTGTTAAAAAGAAAGATGGATCTTTCAGAATGTGTATCGATTACCGAGAGTTGAACAAACTTACCATAAAGAATCGTTATCCATTACCAAGGATCGATGACTTATTCGATCAACTTCAAGGTTCAAGCGTTTATTCAAAAATCGACTTAAGATCAAGTTATCATCAACTGAGAGTAAGGGAAGAAGATATTCCTAAGACTGCTTTCAGAACGAGATACGGACATTATGAATTTCAAGTCCATGCCATTTGGGTTTAAAACAACGCACATTTGTATTCATGGATCTTCTTGAATCGTGTATGTAAACCCTATCTGGATAAATTCGTAATAGTGTTTATCGATGAAGTTCTAATCATTCATTCTCGGAACGAAGACTAACATGCAAATTATCGCAGAATTATCTTGGAATTAACTTCGTAAGAGAAATTTGTAATGTTCAAGTTCTCTAAAAAGGATCTTATGGTCATTCATATCGTGCAATTTTCTTAGATCATCTCATCGATAGTCAAGGACTTCATGTTGACCCTGCCAAGATTGAAGCTGTTAAGAATTGGATATCTCCCACTACACCCACAAAAGTGCGTCAATTCTTAGGACTCGCCGGCTATTATCGAAGATTTATCGAAGGTTTTTCAAAAATTGCAAAGCCTTTGACCAAATTAACCCAAAAAAACAAGAATTATGTCTGGGGCAAAGAACAAGAATCAGCTTTTCAACTTCTTAAACAAAAACTTTGTGAAGCACCAATATTAGCATTACCAGAAGGAAATGATAATTTTATCGTTTACTGTGATGCATCTCTTCAAGGGTTAGGAGCTGTATTAATGCAAGGAGAAAAAGTTATTTGTGGGGGGGGGGCCCCCTTTATGCATCTCATCGACAAACTCAAAATCTCCTGAAGAAAACTATATCCACATCATCACTTGAATTAGAGCAGTAATATTCGCATTCTTAAAATCTGGAGACACTATCTATACGGTACAAAGTGTATAGTTTTCACTGATCACAAGAGCCTTCGACATATTCTTCGTCAAAAAGAATTGAATATGAGGCAACGCCGATGGTTAGAATTACTCGTAGATTATGATTGTGAGATTTGCTATCATCCCGGAAAGGCAAATGTTATGGCAGATGCCTTAAGTCGAAAGAAACAAATCAAACCTCTTCGAGTTTGAGCATTAATCTTAACCGTTCATCCAAAATTACCATCTCAAATTCTTGAAGCCCAAAATGAAGCCCTCAAAGAAGAAAATATCAAAAACTAAAACCTACGAGGAATGGACAAATCATTTGAAATTCATCCTGATGGAACTCGTTGTATTCAAAAACAAAGTTTGGTTACCAACTTTTTTGGCGGTTTAAGAGATTTAATCATGCATGAGTATCATAAATCGAAATATTCTATTCACCCGGGTTCTGATAAGATGTACCACGATCTAAAGAAACTCTATTAGTGGCCTAACATGAAGGAAATCATCGTAGAATATGTTGGCAAATGTTTGACATGTTCTAGAGTTAAAGCAGAATGTTAAAATCCATCTAACTTATTGGTACAACCAAAAATTCCTATATGGAAATGGGAAAGGATAACAATGGATTTCGTTACAAAGCTACCCAAAACCTCAATTGGACATGACACCATCTGGGTCATTGTCGATCACCTTACTAAATCAGCGCATTTCATACTCACTCGAGCGACTGATAGTATGGAAACTCTTACAAGGTTATATATCAAAGAAATAGTCTCTCGACATGGCGTACCAATCTCTATCATCTCGGATCATGATAGTTATTTCACATCCATATTCTGGCAATCATTGCAAAATGCTTTTGGTACTCAACTAACCATGAGTACGACATATATCCTGAAACCGTGATGGACCAAGTGAAAGAACCTCCAAACACAACGAAACATGCTAAAAGGAACAAAAAACGAACGCAAAGAAAAAACTACGAGGACGAAAAAAGAAACTAACGAACGCCTTGTGTATAGATTTTTGGAAAGGTGGGATAAACATTACCATTGTAAATTTTCCTACAATGCCAGTATCAAGGCACACCGTTCGACAAGCTCTTTAATGGTCGCGAGTGTAGATCACCTTTTGCTGGGGCCTAAGTTGGAGATTCTCCAACTTACGGGACAGAAATAATGCCAAAGAAACCACTGAAAAGATCGTACAAATACGCAACGCTTTGCAAGCTGCAAGAAACGACAAAGAAGTTACGCCATTGTAAGGCGAAAGCCTTTAGAATTTCAAGTGGCGATCGTGTCCAATGTCTAAACGTAATACCCCGTAAGGGTATCTTTCGATTCGGAAAACGAGGAAAGCTTAATCCTTGATACATTAGACCATTCAAAATTCTTGAACGAATTGGCCTAGTGGCATACAAACTAGAGCTTCCTGAAGAGCTTAGTAGTATCCACAATACTTTCCACGTTTCTAATCTGATGTGATAAGTTTTATATACTAATAAAATATACAATATAATATTCCAAAAGAGCAATTAAGAACTTTCCTAAAGTCTCCCTTAAGAAAAAGCACATAAAAAGATAAAATAACTATTTAATAAAATATATAATACGTATATTAAACCGTGAAGAATGATCACCGCGGTCGATTCCCAACACTTTGAAATGAAATCACTTTAGCTTGGATTATGATTTGAATGAGAGAAAAAGATATTTTTGAGTATCTATAACTACTAAATAAAAGCAACAATCAATTAAAAGCAATTAAACACTTAAACTAATTAACGGGAAACAAATAAAACGCGACAAATAAGCAAATACACTAAATTAACTCCTAAAAATGCAAACTAAATTTCTAAACCTAAATTAGGACAAAAGAAAATTTTAAGAAAAAGAAAAACATTTTTCTTGATATTTTTGAATTATTATTGAATTAAAAATTATTTAATCTAATTAAATCCAAAAAAAATAGCAAATTAAGTCCTAAAAATAGAAAACTAAATTTTTTAACCTTAGAACAGTCTAAAATAACATAAAAACTTCAAAAAAACTGACTTTTAACTATTTTAAAAATTAAAATACTATTTTCTAAAAACTTAAAATTAAAAGCTCAACATGAAAATTAAAATCTAAAAGGTGTAAAAATGATTTTACTGAATGTAAAACCTAAAAAGAAATTTTTTTATAAAACCTAAAAACTATTTTTTTTTATTTTTTGAAACTTTTCTATTTTTTATGAATTTTCTAAAATTAAAACCTACGGAAATTCCTAGAAAAATAAAAAATAAAGAAAAAAATTGTAAATTCAGGAAAAGTCTAAAACCTAATAAAGAACACAAGAAAAATTAAAGGAGTAACACAGCTTAAAGAATAAGCTCAATAAGCTTAATATTTGGAAGAAAAAAAATTAAATTAATGACGTGGAAATCTAGCCGGTCATTTGGGTAACATTATCACAAAACACACAAGTACGTTGATGTAATGTGTACAAAAAAAAGTAAGTTGGTCATTACGGTACAAATGAAAAAGTAAGTTGGTAATAAATGGCCTTTACCCTTTACTTTTTGCAAAAACTAAGAGTTGGAACTTAAAGAGGACACAATTTTAAGCAACTTTAAAGCTTCACTTTTGGTCTAAAAATGTCTAAAAAGCTCTGTAACAGCTTATTTATAAGCTGACATCAGTAAGTTGGTATTTGAGCTCATATTTGCTTGGTTACACTAAAACAGTTGCACAAGCTTCAATATAAGCTCAAATTACAAACTAGAAGCTGATTAAGAAACCTTAAGATTAGTACTAACTAGTTTTAACAAGCTAGAATCCTAACTAATACTTAAACCTAACTGAATTTTAGGATTAAACCTGCAACTCAGAAATAAAAGCTAAAGGCACAAAATCAAGTTAAGCTATTATGAGTTATAAGCTATTAATGAACCTGAGCTTTTGGAAACTAGATTAACAGCTTATAGACTATAGATTCAACTTATAAAAACAACTACTCAAAGCTAGAAATTAAAAAAATTAAAAGCTAAGGACAAAAACTACTTTTTTTAGCTTTTTGAAGGATTTTTGAAAACTTTAAGAGCAATTGTACCTAGGCAAATAAGCTAGGAAATGAAAATTAAGGCTAAAACTAGATTAAGCTATGTTTTAACTAAGAACCTACTGAATTTAAAACCTTAGACCCTAAAATTTACTAGCCTAAATGAATCCAATAAATCAGCAGTAGTAACTATGGTTACTACTGCTGATATGGTATGAAAATGGGTCAAATAGCACTTGCAGGCAACCAAATTGGTTTGACCTGCACTAAACACACTAAATGAAAACAAATGAACACTTAAATAACAAAAACCAAGCTTCTTAAAGGTTGGTTCAAAAACCAATCAACTAGCTAAAAACACTATCCTCCCCTGGTGCAGGAAGGATTAAAAGAGCTCAAACTTTTGAAATTTTGCAATCTAACTTGAAAAATTAGTTTAACTAACCATTTTAGACCTAATCAAAGCTGAACCAAAAACTTTTATCTAAAACCTTTGACTTTTAAAGGTCAAACCACTTTAAACCAAACACTCCTTTATACATTGACAGATTTGATTAAACTAATGATTTTGAAAATTAGCTAACTAAACCTTGTTACCAGATATCATTAAGCTCATAACAAACCTAATAAACACAAATCAACAGTCACTTAAGCTAAAATCAGGATCTACCACTAATTACTAACTAATATTTTTGGTTTTTATGAAATTTTAAGACAGAAATTGAAATCTAAAGATCTACATTAACTAAGCTAAGACAGATTAAAATTATGATTAATAAGCACAATTAGATGATGAAAAGCACAAATAAGCAACAACTAAGTAATAAGAACAACTAATAAGCAAGTGAGCAAATATTAAGCTAGTAATGAAAAGGATCAAGGAATTTAAATAGGAAACTTACACAAGCTTCAGCTAAACAGAAGCAAAAACTTAAATACCAGCTACAAGCTCTAGCTTATCCATAGGAGCTCATCCATGTTTAGCTCCCCTTCCAAAAGCTCAATAGTCCAATGGTTAGGGTAATTAACTGGTTTTAGATATTAAGTAAGATTAAGACCAAGTTAAGCTCAAATCATGAGCTTATAGACTCATGAGAGCTGGTAAGAGCTTATAGGAGCTTATGAGCATTTAGCTTAACAATTGAGGAAAAATGAAAACTTATAGGTGAAAAAGAGAGAGAGCTTATGACAAATGTAAACAATGAATTTCATTCACTTAAAACTTTGATTACATTACTTGAAAAGGAAATTACAAATCATTTAAGAAAAATTACATTAAGCTAAAAAATGAAATTTAAGCTAAACTAAAAGCTACTAACTACCTCCTCCCTTGTGTGTGTGATAGTGAAGGCTATTTATAGCCAGTTGATGAAGCTTCTAGGAGTAGGAGTCTGTTAGACGCTCCTCTCCTCTCATTGATCTTGTCCGTACGTTTTCACAATGATTGGGGAGTCATAATGAGCCATTGGATCAAGTCACAACTCACACGGATTGCCAAGCTGGCAATCCTTGATGTGACCCTTGTGCTTGTTATGTGAGTGATCCAGAGCAAAAATCATCATCTCTTATGTTTCTTTGAGTCCATGTGGCATTAGTGAACCAATGAGGGAGCTTGATTTGATTGATTTGTCCTTGCCATCTTGTTCTTGATCACTTGAATTCTCCATTTTAACCCTTGATTGCAAAAAGCCCCTTGATTTGACCCTGGGTAAGTTCTTGAAGATGGGTGAATAGTACCAACCCCTTTTTGCGCCTCTTTTTTAACTGAAATGGGTAAAATTCGTTTGAACTTTTGGGTAATTGCAAAATCAGTCATTCTCTTTGTTTTATAAAAGATGTAGTGTAAAAAGACTTCCAAGTTTGGCAGAAATAGTCCCTGTGGTTTTATGTTCGTGTTTGCCCGTTTTTGACGGTTTTCTTGTGATTTTTGTCTTATCCGTACCTGCACACACAAAACACAAAAACAAACATAATTTTGCCATTGTAAGTCTGTTTTGGGTAATTTAGGGTTAATTTTGGTATAAACAGATATGTGTATTTTACACTTATCAAAAGACAATGATTTTATATTTTTGATTTTTCTTGTTTTTATTTTATAAATATACTAATAAAAGAAGATGAAAAATATTTTTGTAT
>BQNB010150098.1:0-11532 GCA_026074375.1 Tanacetum coccineum
ACGTATATTAATTTAGTGACCGAGACCTAATATAATTATAAACGAACTTCCATTGTTCGACTCAATATTTTGAGGCTAACAAAACTCAACCACTAAATGCTTATTAGTAACTTTTAATACATATGAGATTATATTTTGTCATCATCAAAAAAGGAGAGATTGTTAATACAAATATTCGCGTAAAAATGATATTTATATTTAATGATCTTCATGTTTTGATAATAACAAATATAATGTCATACTACGTAAAAGTTTACGTAAACAAGTTATTTAGTCGTAAGTTTACTTGACGACGACAAATCACTTAAGGTATGAATATGACATTATTAAACGTAGTTAATGATCAAAGAAAAATATTTTCTATTGCATCTAAACTTAATCATTTGCATAAACCTTTTCTAATCAAATGATTTTAAGTAAACACATGATTAATTATAAGCTAGTTATATTAATCATGTAAGACAAAATAGGATTAACCATAAGTGGAAACAATCTTTCTAAATCTTCCCAAATCTAGAAAATCTTTCCTTATTTATGTTAAGAAATATTTTCCTTCTAGAAGAATCTAATAAATCAGATTTTTAAGTACATAAGAATATTTTGTTAAGATTTAGGGTTAATCACAAAAAGACAAAATATGTCCCAGCTGCACCTCACGAATCCAGCAAAACCAAAGGACAGATCTAGCTGTTGGTGCATCCGTGGATCTATGAGTCCAGCTGTTTGGACCAGATTTGAATTTCAAATGTTGGTTATAAATACCAACCTTAAGTCTTCATTTTAGACATCTCTTCACAAATATTTTTCTCTCTAGCTTTTTCCATTTTTATATTCTTTGATCATTATACTTGTTTCATAATCCATTACAAGTGATCAACTCATTCCACTCTTTATTGATGAACACTAACAAAGACGTGAAGCTTCAAGTGTTATTAGTTTAGTTATGTCATCACGATTGTGATAATCATTCATCTTGTATCTTTTGTGTTGTGTGTTGTATTTATCATATGTGTATGATAGGTTAGTATTTAGGCCATAAAATACATAGTGTGTCAGATTGGTTGTATCTCGAAGTAGAACTCGGTATTTAACTTAGTACCCAAAAAATTGTAAGCGGCGTGTACGGTTTTCTCCGCCTAAAGGGAGCTTGTTGACATAGTGAAGAAAACTCTCAAGTTGGGTACTTAAGGAGTGGAGTAGAGTGGAGTAGGATGAAGAGGAGATTCATAGGTCGATACCACTATCAAAAAAAATCATGTGTTATCGGTTTGATCTTTCTATCTTTACTTATTTATATTCTACATTTACTTAAACTATTTGATAACCTCGCTATCATATTAAATTGTGTATATCACTTGATTCATAATTAGATTAATCTAAGTATTTAATTTTTAAAACGGTAAAAAACTATTAACCCCTTTTCTAGTTTCCACAAATGGTATATAAGCCTAAGGTCACCATAAGATCTTTAAGTTATATTGTACATTAATTCTTGAATCCGATTTATGGATTCGATAAATATTCTAGAGGGCAAATCTATGCAAAGGGCCACCACTTTTCGAAAGCGATTGTTTTATATATTGGAAAAATAGATTTGAAACTTATGTGAAAGCAATAGATTTAGATCTTTGGCATATTATCATGAATGGTGATTTTCCACCGGTTGCCTGAAATAAAGTCACCCAAGATTTAGAGGTTGTTTCTTTTGAAGAACAATCCGACGATCTTAAAAAGAGACTTGCTAAAAACAATGAAGCTAAAATGATTCTTTATAATGCTTTACCTAAAAAGGATACGAAAGAGTTTTTATGTGTAAAACGGCTAAAGATATTTGGAAATAGTTCTTTATCATACATCAGGTAATAGCAAGTAAAGGCTTAATAAAAATGATCTTCTTGTCTCAAAATATAAACATTTACTATCCTTGGAAGAAGAATCCCTAATTGATTGCGGATTGGCTATATTTAACACTATTATTACTAGGCTTAAAGCTCTTGATGAAGGTTTATCTAGCAAGAACTATGTTAGAAAGTTTGTTAGGGTTCTACATCCTAAATGGAGAGCAAAGGTCACAGCGATTGAAGAATTGAAAGATTTGTCATCACCAGCTCTAGACGAGCTTATTAGAAATCTAAAACTACATGAATTAGTCATGAAAAAAGATTACGAATTTTACAAAGGTAAAAAGGAAAGAGTTAAGTCTATTGCCTTAAAAGCTAAGAAAGAGTCTACTGACGATGAAACTTCGACATCCGGAAGCGATGACGAAGAATATGCTATGGCCGTAAAGAACTTTAAAAAGTTCTTTAGAAGAAATGGTAGATTTGTTAGACAACCACGAGAAGAAAAGAAGTCATTTCGGCATAAGAAAAACAAGAGTGATAGGAAATGCTTTAGATGCGGTGATCCTAATCATCTCATTGGCGAATGTCCAAAGCCTCAACGAAACAAAGACCAAAAGGCGTTCATTGGAGGTTCTTGGAGCGATAGCAAAGATGAAGCCGAGGACAAAACCAACGATGAAACTTATCTCGTGGCTCAATCGTCAAATGAGGTAACTATTAACTCTTATCATTATAGTGATAATGCTTCTTCTCTTGATGACGATAGTATGCAATTTGAATATGATAATCTATGTGAAATTAGCTTAAAAATTATCAACAACAATAAAATTTTGAAAACTAAAAGAGATCTTTTAGAAAAAGAAATTTTAGAGTTGAATGAGAAAATTAAGAAATTTGAGAGAAACAAAGCAATTGACATTGTTTGTGAATCGTGTCAAATACTTAAGTTAGAAAATGCTAAACTTAAGGAAACTCAAGTAAAATTCGTAAAATTCGATAAGAGTACTAATTCACTAAGAGAAATGTTATATATTTAAAAGTCACCAAGTTGTAAAATAGGTTTAGGATTTGATAGTAGTAAAGCATAAACAAGCGGAATAAAACCCATTAGCTTTGCTGGGTCATCCGCTGGAAATGCAACCAAAGGATCCACCATTAAGGTGCACGGATCCACCATCTCTAGATCCATGGATCCGTTGAGCAGTGAAAAAATGGCAGAACATGTTTTTAGCTTACCTATGTCTTCGCGATCGGATTTTGTCATTACTAGAAAGAAACTAATACATAATAAGATTGAAGAGTTAAAGAAACAATCTTTAAAACCATCCCTTAAGAGTGGTTTAGGTTATGTCAAAACCGAGTCTAGGTCTAAAACACCTCCACCTAGAAGAAATAATTCTTATCAAACAAGTATCACATATCCTTCAACCTAGAAGAAGAAACTCTAGCGACCAATTACCAAAGTCTTATCCTATGAATTGAATACTAATCAAAATAAAGTGTTTTGTAAATATGGGAGATTGAATCTAAGTCTAAATATCCATCAATTGACAAAGCAAAGGATGTACAACCCCCCCCCCCCCCCCCCCCCCCCCCCCTAACAATTTTTGGACCTATGAGATATTGGGGACAAAGCGCTTGAGTTTGTTTTTGCTTAATTAGGTATGCTTGAGAACTTGTTTGGAGCCAAACGAATGGATTAAAGATAGGGGTTGCTCCAAACACATGACGGGAAACAAAAGTCTATTCTCAACCTACAAAGCATACGATGGAGGTAATGTTGTTTTTGGAAGTAACTTGAAAGGAGTGATCATTGGCAAAGGTACGATCTCTAATGACTCTATTACTATATCAAACGTAGAACACGTAGACAACTTAACTTTTAATTTACTTAGTGTCGGTCAAATTTGTGACAACAAGTGTAAGGTCTTATTCAAGGAAGATGGTAGTGAAATAATTAAAGATGATAAAGTCATAGGAAATGGTATTAGGAAAAACGGTCTATACATCATGAAATTAGGAAATAAGTCTCAATACAAATTATGTGTTGCCACAGTAGTAGATAATTCTACCTTATGGCATAGAAGACTTGGTCACACAAATATGCGTTTAATCTAATCTTTGTCATCCAAATAATCAGTTAGGAGTTTACCTAAGCTAAATGCGATAAACACTTTTGTGATGCTTTCAAAATTAGAAAACAAGTCCATGCAAGTCATAAAGGTAAAAACTTGGTTTCTACTAATAGATGTTTAGAACTTTTGCATATGGACTTATTTGGTCCATCCGTTATTAAGAGTTACGGCGGCAACTTATATACTTTAGTAATAATAGATGATTATTCAAGATACAATTGGACAAAATTTCTAAAAACCAAAAGCGAAGCTTTTGAGAAATTCGAAATGTAAGAAAATACAAAATAAACTAGGATGGTCTATAGTTGCTATTAGAACAAATCATGGTCGGGAATTTGATAACAAAGTATAATTTGGAGCTTTTTGTGATGCACAAGGCATTACACACAATTTGTTGGCTCCTCGTACTCCAAAATCAAATGGGGTAGTTGAAAGAAAGAATCGTACATAACAAGAGATGTCTAGGACTATGTTAAATGAACAATCCATACCTCAAAAGTTTTGGTGCAACACCGTTGACACTTCAACTTACATACTTAATAGAATATTAATCCGACCAATTCTAGGAAAAACCCTTTATGAAATATATAGAGGTAGGAAACCTTCTTTAGAATATTTCAAAGTATTTGGAAGCAAGTGCTTCATATTAAATACTAAATACTATTTAACCAAGTTTGGCCCAAAGTCATACGAAGGTGTTTTTTAGATCTCTTCCAAAATATTAAAAGCTTACATTATTTTAATAAGGAACACCATGAAGTCGAAGAACATACTCAACGTGACATTCAATGAAAGTCCTCCTCCTACCAAATTATCACCATTGGTTGATGATGATGTTGGTGAAGAAGAAGCTATTGAAAATAATACTAAAGTAGTGAATAACAATAATATTGAAGATGAGTCTGAAGAAGTTGATGAGGTCGTTAATATTAAAGAATCTTAAAATCAACCATTAGAACAAGTCATAGGAAATCTTAATCAAAGAACATTAAGATCACAAGCCCAAAATTAAAGTAATTTCTTTTGTTTCATCTCGACCATAGAACCTAAAAATGTCAATGAGGCATTAGGAGATGAAAGTTGGGTTGTAGCTATGCAAGAGGAGCTAAACCAGTTTATAGCTAACGATGTTTGGGATTTAGTGCCTCTACTTAAAATCAATCAATTATAGGAACAAAATGGGTATATAAAAATAAGTTTGACGAAAATGGTATTATGTCTAGGAATAAAGCTAGATTAGTAGCTCAATGGTATAATCAAAAGAAGGTATAGATTATGATGAAACATACGCACCGGTAGCTAGATTAGAGTCTATTCGAATACTTCTTACTATTGCTTGTGCAAATGATTTTAAATTATATCAAATGGATGTAAAAAGTGCTTTTCTAAATAGTTTTATAAATGAAGAGGTTTACGTTGCTCAACCTCCGGGTTTTATTGATTTTGAAAAACCAAATTATGTTTATAAACTCAAAAAGGCTTTGTATGGTCTTAAGAAAGCTCCTAAGGCTTGGTATGATAGACTAAAAGTATTTTTACTAAAATATAAGTATTCCATGGGAATGGTTGACAATACTATTTTCACAAAAAAATTTAAATCACATCTCATCATTGTTCAAATATATGTCGATGACTTTATATTTGGATCCACGTGTCAAAACTCGTGTGATAATTTTGAAAAAATCATGCATGACGAGTTTGAAATGAGTATGATGGGGGAGTTGAACTTCTTCTTGGGTCTTCAAATAGGAAGACGGGATATTTTTCAATCAATCCAAGTACATCAAGAAGATGTTAAAGAAGTTCGGGTTGGAAGATTCCAAACCAACCAAGATGCCGATGTTGACGGAGATCAAGCTCACTAAGGACGACAAAGCCGAATCCGTAGATAACACTAAATATCGAGCTATGATTGGTAGTTTACTTTACTTAACTGCAAGTAGGCCCGATATTATGTTTAGTGTTTGCTTATGTGCGCGTTTTTAAGAAAATCGTAAAACTACCTACTTAGAAGCCGTTAAGCATATATTTAGGTACATTAGGGGTACTATCCACTTAAGATTATGGTATCCAAAAGGAACCAGAATAAAAACTATAGTTTATGCCGACTCCGACCATGCAGGCGACTACGTTGATCGAATGAGCACTAGGGCATTTGTACGTTCATGGGATGTTGTTTAACATCTTGGTTCTCTAAGAAACAAACGGCCCATGCTATCTCCATGACTGAATCCGAATATGTTTTCACCAAAAAGGCATGTCAACAAGCACTATGGATGAAACAAGCTCTCATCGACTACGACATACGACTTGATGACGTTCTAATCATGTGTGATAATAAAGGCGCCATCGACTTAAGTATAAACCCCGTCCAACACTCTTGGACTAAACATATAGAAATACATCACCACTTCTTTCGTGACAACGTCCAAAAAGGCAACATTTCTATCGAGAAAGTTGCATCCGAAGATAACTTGGCCGATATATTAACTAAGCCCTTTTAAACCTAGCGAAATTATTTATTATTTAAGATTAGACTACGGAATGATGGACTTATACATGGCGAGTGATCCTTCCATCTCTCAAAAATCATCGTAAGCGGAAATCTCCTGAAGTAATTAATCATTATTCTAAAGATGTTAATTTCATTACAGTTCCAATTACAACTTCAATCAAGAAATAATCGAGATTTAATTTTATGAGGATCAATTAATAAAGACACATAGATATTTTCTTAAGTTCATGTACAACCATTCATGGTCACTGCATGAAATTACGAAATCGATTGAAAAGACGAAAAGAATAATCATCGAATTATAACTCACACTTGTGTTGACGATGTTTTATTACGTCTAAATGTTCATAAAGTTTGTGTTATTAGCAAATAACACACTCCTAGTAGGATCGACATTGTTGAAATTCCATCAGGAAATTCACGACCATTTCTACGTTATGCTCAAAACTTGGACGTCGAATCCGAAAATTTAAACACATACTCCCTATAACATATATAAGATACTCCAATTGCCAAAAATATAACACCATGTCCCAATTTGCTTAAAAATAACTCTGTCTATTTTTGAGCATGTCATAGATCTATGGACCCACCATAGGGAGATCCGTCCCCTATTTTGGTAGATCCGTATAACAGAAATAGCGGGTACATATTAGTTTTTAAACAATTGGGACCACATAATACATCATCTAAACACTACCCATGAACGACACAAATAAACCCTAATCCGAAATCATCAAATTTTGGCAATTGGAAGCATAAAACACAACGATCAACAACAAATCATCAACACTAAACAAGATTTGTAAGTGATTTCATTTTAATTTCTTCTTGATTCAGAGTCTATGGCTTTGATTTTGCAGTAAACCAAATTGTTTTGGGTGTTTTGATTTTTCACATGATTTATGTACAATTTAGACTAGATTAGTAATGTATATCTATTTTGCTTCCCGTAGATAGTAGGATTGCATAGATGACTAGGTTAGTAAAAATCAAATTTCGGCAAAACCCCAAATTAGGATTTTCAAACAAAATTCTCACTTCTAGGTATTTTCAAAACCAATGTTGGTTAACTTCATTGTTAATACAACGTAAAAACGTTTTCTTTATGCATTTGATCTCACGAATGTTTATACGAAGTGCACAAGTAATGTGCATTGTCGTCCTATTAGACTAGAGCAATATTAAACTTAGGAGTGCGTTAAGGTTTGCTTAATATTATTATTATTATTCTTTTGTTTGAGTCAAGCAAACTGCACCTCCACATTGTTTTCATATAGACACACACTTAGGTGATCATGAATGCAACTTGTTTTGATGATTGAGTCGTTTGAATTTATTTTATAGGTGAAATCATGACACAAATGTTTCACAATGAACTTCAACAAACCATTGCCTATTCACCAAAACTTTCTAATGAAAACTCGACACCACTAAATATGGTTGAAACACTCACAAATCTAGAGTCACGTGGAATTCATGAAGGACGTAGTGTTCTTCCATACTATTACACATACAATAATATAAAAACCAAACTAAATGATATGGGTCTTTACCATATATACAATCTCGATGAACCCATATGTCCTAGATTTGTTCTAGAATTCTACTCTAGTGTCAACCTCATTCGAAATGAGGATCTCACATTTTCTATTCAATTTTGGTTTCAAGAAATTGAAATTGTCTTTCGTCTAGAAATGTTCGCCAAACTCCTTGGGATTCCCCATTCTGGACAATGTTCCTACTCCATTGATAGCTCTCTTGTCTCCTTAAGAAATAATCGAGAACCCCAAGGGCCCTATCATTCAAAAATCCCTTTTGTGAGTGAACTCAATCAATACCTCAAGATAACACACAAAAACATCACACCTCAAGTAAGAAACAAAATTCATAAACTCGAACTTAAGCCTCAGCTTAGAAAATTCAAGGAAATCTTTCGACAAAACGTGTTAAGCTTAGGAGAAAATTCTAAGTATCTCTCCGCTTCCACTTGCCCTTCTATATTGTTCTTGAGGTCACGTCTCAACCTACAACTAGCTTACTTTTATCAACAAAAGAATTTTAAAAACATTTGAAATCTACCAAACACTCCTTTACTATACGGCATGTTCCTAGCTTGTGTGTTTCGATATCTCACTGATGCCAATCTACCTCTTTGAAATCTAAAATATTTGCTTGTTCCTCATATAATGGAGGTAATTGGAGACTATGATGATCACTACTATAGTGATTCTGGAACATCAAGTGATGAGGATTAACTCACCTAATGTGATCCTAAATATATCTACTTTTAACTCATATTACGTGCTTGTAATAGTAAGTACTTAACGTGTAGGACTATTAAGCTATGTATGTTGGATTTCCTAGGATGTTTTATGTTTGTTTTAGATGATTGCATGCTATTTAGCTTGAGTTTTGGCTGCAAAAACAGGTTCTGGTCATATTTCAGTGTACCACAGATCCAAGCATCTACCTATAGGAGATCCGTACATTGTTTTGGTAGATCTGTGGGTCACCAGGCCAGACGCCACAATTCAATTTTTCTTGATTTTTAACTTTTTCTACTTTATCTTATAATCATGTTATATTATCCTATGTGAGATTTTAAACCTTAGGATATATCATGCCTTCCATATAATCCAAGAACCCTTATACAAAACACTTCACCTTCCATCAATTTCATCACTCTCAACCTCAAAAATTCTTACATTTCTTGCATCTTCTCTTCTCATACACCTACTAGTTCATCACCATAAACAAGTTTCCAAAACAAATTTACCAAACTTTAAGAGAAAAACCGCAAGAATGAGTGTCAAGTCTTTTACCTATGTTAACCTTGAATCCTCAAGTGAGGAACACCAAAATGAAAGAACCATCTCACTTCCTAAGCAGAAATTCCTTCTCACACTAAAATGCACCATTAAAACATTCACTCTTAGTAGGAAGACCTATCACACCTCTATTTCATCTCAAGTGAGTCACCGTAAACACCAATCATGTTGCTACCTCCACCTAAAAACTAGATTTGTCCATCCTATGAAGCTTTGGACACCTTACTAACCTTCACTATAAATTTTCTCTACCTTCATGACCCATATTGTGTAACAATGATAATTGGCCATGGGTCTTTTTTAAAATTATCTCACCACACGTGTCTCTCGACCACCACCCGGATTCACACATCTACCACCCGAATTTAAACATCCACAACCACCTCAACCATTGTTTGTTAACATTAACCACAATGCACCCAAACTAGAAAACACTAAAACCTACCACGAAATCTTAGAAATCAAGATTTTCCATCCTCACCAAACCACAATTCTTGGGCTTTGATAATCCAAATGACATGGCCTCACCTCCAAACATGTTTTGTCACATGTTGAAAAAACACTAAAATGCATGAAAATCCACAATGCTTAGAACTGTTACAACTACAGATATTTGTGTGCTCCAACTTGCGCTTGACATGCGCGATCTATCAGCCGCATGTATAATGACTCAAGACGAGTAGTCAAGCAAGCAGAATCACCTCCTTCAGCGCCTATACACTCATTGGACGACAGAGTCACAGAGTCTGCTGAGAGGAATCGCATGTCCGCTTGCTCTGACTCTCTCACGCACCCCATAGTGTCATGTGACTGTATCTACGTGTCCGTTGCCTCCACCCCTCAAGCGACCTCCACATGACAGAAACCATAAGTCCCGTCGAACCCCCACACTATAGACCTCTTGTCTATAGCATCTAGGTTCGTTTCCCTTTCTCTCGCTGCTTCACTCGTGTTTAAAGTCGTATGGCCACACTTAGTTGCCCGGTGTAACTCCTCCTTTTCAACTTTGATCTTTCGCGCTAAATGACACTAATTTTATCGGCCTTGTTCCCTCTATAATGAATTAAACATTCTTATTGTGGTGGTTATGTTTATTGCTTATATATATGCCAGAGAGAGAGTATTGCTTTATATTATTTGCTTGAATATAACTTTGTTTTCTATAGATGCACTCATAGCTCGATTCCTTGGTGCCCCAAGCAAGGAGAGCATACACCGAGGGGGAGCACTTGAAAGTTCGTCTTTAATTTTACTTTGCATTCATCATGAAGTTACTTTGCATTTGTAAAAATACGACTTGCAACCGCGCCTCTACAACACTTTTTGCTTCGGCAAAAAGGGGGAGAAGATATGTAAACTCAACCACTAAATACTTATGTAGTAACTTTTAATAAATATGAGTTTATATTTTGTCATCATCAAAAAGGGGGAGATTGTTAATACAAATATTCGCGTAAAAACGATATTTATATTTAATGATCTTCGAGTTTTGATAATAACAAATATAATGTCATACTACGTAAAAGTTTACGCAAACAAGTTATTTAGTCGTAAGTTTACTTGCCGACAATAAATCACTTAAAGTAAGAATATGAAATTATAAAGCGTAGTTAATGATCAAAGAAAAATATTTTTTCTTGCATTCAAAATTAATCATTTGCATAAACATTCACTAATCAAATGATTTCAAATAAATACTTGATTAATTATAAACTAGTTATATTAATCAATAAGACAAAATAGGATTAACCATAAAAGGAAACAATCTTTCAAATCTAGAAAATCTTTCCTTTTTCATGTTAAGAAATATTTTCTTCTAGAAGAATCTAATAAATCTGATTATTAAGTACATAAAAATATTTTGTAAAGATTTGAGGTTAATCACTAAAATACAAAATAACTGCCAGCTGCATCACACAGATCTACCATAACCAAAGACGGATCCAGGCTACGGCAGATCCGTGGATCCGTGTATCTGACAGCCAGACCAGATTTTGAATTTCAAATTTTGCCTATAAATAGGAGCCAAATGTTTTCATTTGCTTCACCCTTTTCTCACATATTTTCTCTTGCATATTTATTTTTTCTCATATTCTTTGATCATTATACTTGTTATATGATCCAATTATTTCACTCTTTAGTGAAGAACACAAAAAAGACATCAAGCTTCAAGTGTTATTAGTTTAGTTGAGTCATCACACTTGTAA
>BQNB010150099.1:0-16083 GCA_026074375.1 Tanacetum coccineum
TCAGGTTTCTCAAGATTGGATGATTCAACAGAAGTTTGTCGGACTTGTGTTTGTCGACGTCTACGGGCTTGAGAACGAGCGCGCATGCACAAAAATAGATATTTTAAAAAGAAAATTTACACTAACTTTTTTTGGTTTTTTTATGATTTATTCACAATTGATTTTACCGGACAATGAGATAAGACAACTTCAACCAAATAATCTACTTACTTCACGGTAGTTCTCAAAAAGGGTAAACGCACAGGTGAGCGGAGGAGTAGGAATAACGCGAAGCTTATTTCTCCTTTCGAGTCGTAGTTCCTCGGAACAACCCTCCTTATACCCACTTTATAGTTTGTTTAACTTTTCAAGGTGAGCCGTACGTCGTAAGAGACACAAATGGCAAGTTTTTAAATCTTTTGTTCGAGTTGGGAACCAACAAGTTCACCGGAAGTTATTATGATAATACCTCAGTTGAGAATATTATATTTTGGTATTTTACCAATTTGTGAATTTTATTTCTTTTTTATGGACAATGTTTTTATATTTTTGGTTTTTCTTTGGTTTTTTTATCTGATAATTATACTAATAAAAGAAAATGAAAAATATTTTTGTATTTTATATGTTTTTTTTTATAAAAGAAAATATTCACAGATTCAAACAAAAATTGTCAAACGTAACGATAAACGGCTTCACAGCCTCCCCGGCAACGGCGCCAAAAATTGATCCGTTCTTTTTACACTATATATATATAATATATAATAAAATATAAAATATATATAATCTAAAAACAACAATCAATGAAACCGAGAAGTAGTATAGAGTGTTCCCGGGTCGTTTATCCCCAACGAGGCTGTGCTGGAAATGATACAGTCTGGAACGATCGGAGTTTGATTGAGGAAAAATGAATTGAGAGTGTGGAAAGTTAAATTATACCATAACAAACAAAAACGTTTAAGAAAAACCTAAAAATTATGAAATTTAGCTAGAAAACGAGAGCACGAATCCCGAACAAAGGGGCAAAAACCTAAAATCTTCAAATTAACATACTTAGAAATTTTCTACATTCTAATTACTCTAGGGGAACTAATAACGAAGAACTGAAAAGTTAGACTGAAACGGCAAGTCGTTAGGACCCAAAAACTGAGTCAGATAAAATACGGAACCCGGAACCGTTCTTTAAAAAGCAAAAAGTTACAAAAATGACCCTACAAAAAGTTTTATATTTTTCCTACAATCTATATGACTAAAGAAAATTTTCTATAAAAGACAAAATTTTTTTTTGATAATTTTTGTATTTTTATGAATTTTTTAAACTATTAACTAAAATATAAATTATAAAAAATACTAGACGACTTTTATAAAATTTGAAAATTTTACTAAAATTACTTTTATTACTATACTTAAACCTACGAAAAATAAGAAATCAAAAGTTCGCTTATAAATAAGCCCGAAAATAAGCTGTAAACAGCTTATGGCTTAAAAGGCAAAAACAAGGTTAAATATCTAAGCCCTTGGGACACTAACGTAAAAGTCCCAAGGGCGCAGCGGTAAGTGGTGTGTGTAAAAGGGGAATGTATCGAGGGTAGAGGCCCGGGTTCGAGTCTTGCTCACCCGGGTCACCCCTTGTCTTTCCCCCTTTTTTTTTCGAAAAACTTTGTGAACCAAAGTTGTCGTTAAGTTATGAGTTAAATTTTCAAAACTACAACTTTTTCTAGAAAGCTAAGAATAAGCTGAAAATAAGCTTTTAAAAATGACAGCAACTTTAACAAGCTTAAAAGCTTAAAAGTGGCTAAGTCTTTTGGATATTTATGGACTAATAAGCTAAACTAGGACAAATAAGCTGAAAGGGGGACTTATCCTAACCTAGATAAGCACTAAAAGGCTAAATGGTGACAGCTAAATAAGCTTAAAAAGGGCTTAACTTAGACAGAAGCTAAACTAAGCTTAAAAACAAAAAGGCTTAACTGTTGAACTGTTAACACTTAAATAAGCTAAGAAAATAAAAAAGCAAGCATGCACAACTAACTATACTAACAAAATAAGCTACTAGGAATTAATAACAAGCAACTCAGATTACGTTTATAAGCTTGATTTGGCTTATGCACTAGCAGTACTAACATTGGGAGTTAGTACTGTTGGGTAATATATGGGTTTAAAAATCATAAGCAAATGAAAATGGGGATTAAGCTTTCTTGGGCAACTTACCACAAATATAAGCAAGTATATGGGTCTGGAAATCACAAACTAATAAGATCCTTTAATAAGCTCGAAAAGAAAAATAGCAATCACTAACTATGCTAAAGCAAAAATAGCCAAAGGGTTCCTTAAGCTTAAAAATTAAGCTATCTAAACTACAGCTACAGGTATTAATAAGGGGGTTAACAAGGGCTTTCTGGCTTCTTTAAAAGCAAATTGCTAGGCTCAGGTTCACTAAGAAGCTAGAAAAGGAGCTTAAAATTGGGCCCTAACACCAGGGGAATTGGCTAAGGGTCAAGAGCTTAATTTCGAACAGCTCTATTTTAAGCTGTCAAATAAGCTCAAAATTAAAAGTTAAGCTAAAACAGATTAAAAAGGGCTTAAGATGAGCTTATGCTCAAAACCTAAGCTTTTAAAATCAAAGAAAACATGCTGAATTTGGAGATGGAAAAATGGCTTTTTACTTTGAAAAATGACAAGTAACACTTGGCAGTTTTGACTCAAAACATCAAATGACTCCAAGCATTTTTTTACAACTGGTTTAAACACACAATGACACTCTTTTTTAAGCCACAACTCAAGTTTACAATGGCTTAACCAAATAAGCCATTGTATCTTTTTTTAAAACCAACAGTTTAAAAGAGTGATTTAGGAAACTTTGAAAAACAATTTTTTAAACTTAAAAACTTTTTAAAACAGACTTTAAGTAGCTAAAAACTCAAGCTAAAGTCAACCATGTAACCCCAACCCATGACTTCCTTGTTTGACCCGTTTTCATACTTAACCCAAACACCCCCTTAATTTCTAATTTTTGACTTTTAAGCTTAAATTAGAACTAAAGACTTAAAAGAAAGCAAAAACAGATTAATAACTAACCATTTAACAAGCAACTAAGCAAATGATAATAAGAAATAAGCAGTAATAATCACTTAAATAAGCTATAAGCTTTGGTAACTGTAACAAGAGAGCTTAAGACTTAACGAGTCCAAATGCATGGTACTTAACACTTAATCCTAAATCCCCTAGTATTTGTGATTGCTGAATAATCCCAACAACCCAAGGTCTTTTCTGGTTTGACCATGCTTCTTTTGCTTTTCCAACAACAAAAATATAAATAGCTTTTTTTGGACAGAATTTAGATGGAACTTAAATAACTTTTCATCAAACTTTAAAAGAGTAC
The DNA here is from genome assembly GCA_026074375.1 of Tanacetum coccineum. NCBI lineage: Eukaryota > Viridiplantae > Streptophyta > Magnoliopsida > Asterales > Asteraceae > Tanacetum > Tanacetum coccineum. Next base: position 3,359 of record BQNB010150099.1, read on the forward strand.
AAAGCTATTTTAACAGAAGTAAAACTTAAATTAAATTACAATGAGCTTAGAAAAACTTTAAAAATTACAAATTATCTAAAACCTAAAAAAAACTACTCCTTCATTTCTGTCTTTGCCACTTTTATTAGCAAGGGTTTGTGCTTCCTGTGTTTGTTGTGTGAGAGGGAGTTGAGAGTCTTCAAAGCTTCAATCCTGGCCCTCCCTTTTTGCTTGTGTTTCTTTAGAAGCCATCCGAGCCCTTGATTTTGTCTAGGATTTGGTGAGGATTGCCAGCTTGGCAATTTGTAGCTGGGAAAGCTTAGTGGAGGGGGGGGGGGTGATGTTTATCCATGGGGTTGTTTGGGTTTGCAGGATAAAAGGGAGGAAGAAGACCCGTGATTGGGTCTTGGGGGGGTTTTTTTAAAAACAGCGGTGAAAAGGAGTTTTATAAAGGACAGGGCACGAGTTTGGGTTTTGGGCAAAAAGGACCCCTCAACTTATATAAGTTGATTACATGAAAGGTCCTTGTGTGGTGTAAGTTTTAGGAAATTGGCCGAAATGCCCCCTCAGGTTATATATGATCATTACACTACAAGTCCTTGTTAGTTATAAGTTTGGAAAGGTGGCAGACTTGGCCCTTGGGGTATCTCTTTTGGCATTTGACAGCTTTGCCCCTTCTCTTTATTTTCTTCTTTTCTTCTTTTTAAATAAGTTTAGGATTTGGCAATTTAAGTCCCTAAACTTATTTTTCTTCACTTGTTGACTTCTGGATTTGTCGGGGTTGACTTGGGTTGACTTTCTTGACAATCGGGGTTTAGAACTTGATCTGTGTCTTTTTCTCGCTTTTCCGTTCCGTGTCCTGGTTTTGTCGTTTTGGCTTGTTTTTCGTCCTTTCTTAGATATCCGTTCTCTGCACAACATAATTAGCCATATACCAAGCAATATATTTGGCATTTTAAGTCCGTTTTTGGTTATTTTAACTTGTTTTTAAAGGTAAAAGGTATGTGTAATTAAACACATACCACTGTTGCTGAGACTTGTTGGTTGTGTAATTTATTGCGTGAGTTGCATACTCCTTTGACTTCCGCTATGCTAGTCTACTGTGATAATGTCAGTGCTGTGTATTTGTCCTGCAATCCGGTTCAACATCAGCGAACGAAGCACATTGAATTGACATTCACTTTGTTCGTGATTTGGTTGCTGCTGGTCAAGTCCGTGTGCTACATGTGCCTTCTCGTTATTAGTTTGAGGATATTTTCATCAAAAGCTTACCTTCGGCTTTATTTGAGGAGTTTCGGTCCTGTTTGAGTGTCCGTTGTCCTCCCGCTCCAACTGCGAGAGTGTTAGCCCGTATTATTATTCTTGTATGTAGAATGGGCTCAAGCCCAACTCTAGAAGACTCTCATTGTGTATTTATTATGTACCCGAACCCTATTTTTGAGATGCAGACATCATTAACCACTTACAGTTAGAACTGTGTTTTTTTAAGCTCATTTTCTGAAATGTGAAACGTGTCTTTTTTATTGCTACTTGTTTTTATTTTGTCTCAGTTGGACTGCGGTTACACTTCTTTTGTTATTTAATCATTTTCCAGTTTACTTTGAGAGAATGTTAGTTTATGTCAACAAAATGTGCAGCTGCAATTCATGTTTGGTTTGGTTATGTCTGCAAATGGTTCTGCCAGTTCATATATATAAATATTTTATTTTTGTGTGGGTCATGTGCTTGGTCTACCTGCTGCTCACATCTATATGTGGATAGTCAGGCATTTATTAGTAGTATATTGTTTCATGTTCTTTTATTTCAAGTTGTAAGTTTCGGACATGTGTGGCATAGCTGTTTAGGATGAAGACGATGATGATTTTGTTGACTCTGAATTGATTGAATAATAAAAGTTCAATTGTGTATGTAACATGCGTGGCCTATGAATTGATTGAATAATAGTATGCATAATATGTAGTTAAATTTGAAAGTATTATTCTCTTTTCTAAAGATTTTTATAACGACAATAATTGACCATTGTTTTATATTCTTTTTAATGGAAGAAATATTGTTAACGACATGTACACAGATGTTTCTCATTTATTTTTTTAGAGAAAAGTTCTATGTAGAACATTATCTAATTAAAGAACAATCCACTTCATCTCAACCATCCATTTTATTTCCATCTAATGGTTTAGATTATTTTTTTATTTTGATTTATATTTTAAAAAATCCCACTTTCTCTTATTTTTTTTAAATTAATCTATCTCACAAAACCGTTAATCGTTACGCAAAACGAAATACATACCATCGCCACTCTCGACGAGAATTAAATCACTTTCTATAAGAGGGGCACTTCTTTTACTTTCGAAGAACTTTTTTTTGATTATTTTTTGATTCAGTCTGAAAAAATACCATGTGATTTACGAAATACAATTTGGATTTGAGATACAAATATCATGTGATTTTTTCTGACGTGAGTGAAAAAAAATTTCTCGGAAAAAAAGTTCGTCGAACAGTTTATAGAAGTGCCTCTATAGAAAGATAAAAAAATACTCCGTCGGCAGATACTTTCGACGAATTTTGTCCCGATTTTTTTTCATTCTGTCCTGAAAAATTCGCTGTGATTTGTGATACAAATACATGTGATTTAATTAAATCACGTTGTGATTTTTTTCAGACGTTACTGAAAAAAAAATCAAAAAAAAAGTCGTCGAAAGTATATAGAAGTGCCCCTTTATAAAAAGATAAAAAAAATACTCGTCGCGATACTTTCGACGATCTTTTTTTCTCATTTTTTTTCAATCACGTCTGAAAAAATCACATGTGATTTGTATCACAATCACATGTGATTTCTTAAAATCACATGTGATTTTGTCAGACGTGATTGAAAAAAAAAAATTTAGTTCGTCAAAAGTATATAAAAAGTGGCCCATCTTATAGAAAGATTTAAAAAAAAATATACTCGTGCGATGATGTATTTTTGGTGTTTAACGATGTTATCGTTTGCTATGATATTTGTGATTTTATAATGAAAAAAGGTGAAAAGTGGGTTTTTTTATTATGATGAAAAAATGAGTGGTTAGGATTCCACCCATGTATTTCTTTAAGATGGTCCTGTTCTTTATGGATTCACCTCTCTTTTTTAATGGTGAAATATTTTTATAATGCTAATAGGGACTTTACTAAAATGTCTTATTTGGAAGTTGGAGTTGTGGACTGTGGTGTTGCATATTTTACAAAAGGTTTCTGATAAAGGTAAAAAGATTTGGTAAAGAATAATAAAAATTAATTAGGTTTAAGGGTAAAATAGTTTTTTACAAAGTTGGTGGTGTATGGCAAAATAAAGTATTGGTGCATACAATACCCTCCCTTAATGAATAGATACTAAGTCAAAGTAACTTATATAAACTTAATGATAGCTATTGATATGGGATAGTTAGTAAATTATATGTGTACATTTAGAAGCACCCGTGTAAAAAACGATTTAAAATGTTCCATTATAGGTGTAAAAACAAGTACAAGCGACCAATGTTGATTAGAGGGAGTTTGGAATTGCTTATTGGAAATAGATTATTCGTTTTCTAAACGGATAATCAGCTGTTACAAAACGTGATTCTGAAATATAGTGTTTTGATTTGATTATGTTGTTTGAGTTTGGCAAATGTGATTATTGAATAACCAAAACTTGTAAAATTACCAAACTAGATATCATTAGATATTGTAAAATTTTAACTTTACATATTTTATGTCCATATCTAATAAATATAAATATCATCTATACGTATAATATTTTTTTAATACATATGAACAATTTTAACTGGCAGATATACTATTACTGGTAATTTTTTTCTCTTGCTTAATAGGCTTTTAAAATAATAAAAGAGTAGAAAGTATGAATTTTTATTTTTAGGCTTATATGAGAAGATATTTAAAATTAGAAATATTTAGGGTTACACTAGTATGTTTGTATCGCCTCCCTTCTACTCCGTATCATTCACATAGTCCAACTAGCAAGCCAGGCAGCCAACAACCCACAATGTTATTTTGTTTCTTCTCCCTCTGTCACAGCCAACAACAAATATGACGTTGATAAAAAAACAAAACAAAAGCATGGTCAAAAGAGTAATTATAAAACTGCATTTCCCAAAAGCATCTCTCCACTTGCTTTTACAAAATTGCATTTTGGGACATCAAAAACGCAAATAATTGATTTTTGGATTCTTTTTGCCAAACACCAATTTTAGATTAACTGTGTTTTCAAAATGAAATAAGCTGATAATCAGTTCCAAATCGCACTCCCAAACCCCCTCTAAGATGTGGCGTTACATGCAATTTTGGGAAAACAACAAGTCATATTATAAATTATTAATCCAACCGTGTCAAATTTATTATCCCCTGTTAATCTTTTCAAGTTTTTTTTTTAATTTTTATATTAAATATTTTTGTTTGTGTTATACAATAATTATAAAAATTAATAACAAATTAATTCATATATTTTGTATCAAGTATTATATAACACAAACAAAAATATTTAAGGTCAAAGTTAGAAGAAAAAAACTTAAAATTCCAATAGGAGACAATAATTTTATAACAGAAGGGTTGTGTTAGAAATGGGTCGTTATTATAAGGGCAATATTTATTTAAAATAATGATGAAGATGAGAGTTTAAGTGACGGTGATGGCGATCGTGGGGATGGTGGTGACTGTAGCGATGGGGGGTTTGAGTTAGGTTGAAAAGGAATTTGTGATGTAAAAGAATGGAGTGTTTGGCTTATGTTTACAAATAGGTTTGGAAAGATTTATGTTGAAAGAGCTTGTTTATAATTTTTTAATTTGAAATGAATGGTAATGGTGGTGGTGGTGGTGGTGGATGAGATATTTGAATAAAATGAATTTTTAGGTTACGGTGTTTTCTTTAATTTGATAACAGGAAATGTGAGGTACTATTAATGTTATATGATGTTTGGACAATAAATGATACAAAGACGAAAAAGCCCTTACAGCTAACGAGATTTTTAATGAGCGTTAGTGTTTTAATCCTCGATGAAGCAAAATCAAAATGTGGAGACTACCATCGTAATTTCGTCGTTCTTGTGACTAAACCCAAGAATTTGGATAGTTTAGTTAAAAGTCTTTGCATTTGGAGTGATAGTATGTTGAATATATAATCAAAGGGAATATATTTATTAGTGAGAAGAGAAAAAAATGTGAACTATTTTTAGTCACACATCATAAATAAAAATAATAAATTTAAAGGGAGATGCATATACCTTTGTAGGTGCATCTCATACATGTGGTTGTGGTTTCTTTTCATTTCAATTTTATTTTTCATTTGATCCAAACTCTATAATTAAAAGGACATGTTAATATCGGTTGATCCAGAAGACTTTCTTTTGTGTGCGAATGTGCTGAAAAAATAAAGTGAGAATATAGTTAATGAAGCATTGAAGATTATTATTTTGAGAAGAGTTTTTTTTAACTTGTGTCTTAGGGGCACAAGATAAAGAATGTTCTACGGCTTGTGTGTCACCTTCTTAATGGTAACAGTAATTCAATGGTCTTCATATCAGGCCCCACAACTACTAACTAAGTTAGTAGAAGTGTCACGAGTCTATGTTGACCCTTTTCTTAACGTGTGTCTTGAGGCACAAGTTAGAAAAATCAATTTGAGAATACTCATATATGTTTAAGTGGTATAAAAAGTGTTATTAACCCAAAATTACTCTGGTTATACAATAGTAGAGTATTGGTTTATAAGGATCTCTTATACTCTGTTTCTTGTTTCACTAAATTTCCTTTATCTTTTTCGGAACTGAACTGCTTAGTAATTTAATCCCTAGTTCATGTGAATAAATTTCATGTCCAATTCGTCTGTTATTGATACAAACATATTCAATAATATTCTGATCATTATGACATCACTAAGATTGCTATCATCTTGGCTGGCATTTGCCTTATCTAAAAAAAATGTCAAAACGACATGAAATAATTTAAATGGTGTCAACAAAAGTAAAGATATGTAATGAAATCGCACCGAAACCTCATGTCGCATTTCTAGCAAGCCTTGGATTGGGTCACATAACCCCACTTTTCGAACTCGCTATTCGTTTTGTCACTCAACATAACTTTCAAGTCAGTTTTCTAGTCATCACAACGGGTGCAACCCTAGCCCAAAACGAATATGTCAACGCCAACCCACATCCTGAGCTCCATATTGTGGACCTCCCGACTGCTGACATGTCCAGACTTGTGTCTAATGATATGACAGGACTCGCTCGCCTTTGTGTTACTGTCCAAGAGTCTATCCGTCCGCTTAAATCCATTTTATCTAGCTTGAAGGCACCAAAACTAAAAGCATTTGTTATTGACATATTTTGCATGGGCGTGTTTGAAGCTTGTAACGACCTATCTATTCCGGTTTATTCGTTTTTCACGGCTTCAGCAGCCCTTTTTGTGTTCTCCATGTATCTTCCTGTTAGATTTAGTGTCCAAGTTCATAACTAATTGGTAAGACTATAGTCAAAAGTAGACTCCTTTTTGGGTTGCCCTCAATGAACTGTAAAGAGAAATAATAAGTAACAAGCCTTGGGATGGTTTTTTGGGATGTCCCACATCGCCCAAAAGAGTAAACCCAACCCCCTCCTTTTGGATATAAATAGAGGGGCATGCCAAGGTCTTCATTGCTCATTCTTTCTTTCTTTTTCCTACTCCTTGTAAGAGTCTTTCGTGTAACGGGACCTTAGGAGTTCGAATTCGAATTCTTTTCTCTTTGGTTCGTGGGTGTAAGCTATTAGAGGTACTATCGTTTGGGTACATACCTCCAAGTTCGACCAAGGTGGTCCGCGTGTGAGAAATCCGATTTTCTCAAAGGTTAGTATTTTCTTATTTATTTATTCATTTATTTATTTCTTTTAAGTTGCTTTTAGTTAATTAGGTTTAGATCCTTTAGGGTTTAGTTCCCTTCTTGCCCTAGATTAATTATTATTTTTGCTGCGTGTTAATCTAGTTAGGGAATAGAAAATCCATCAGTGGTATCAGAGCATTAGCGTAATTCTAATAGCACTTAAATAGTAGATTATTAACATGTGATAAGTATAAATAATTGAATATTATGTTATTGACTTGTGATCATAGAATGTTAATTTAAAATATACCCTTGAAATTTTAAAATGTTTAAAATAGAACGATGACGTCTAGTACGTATACTGTACTAACCACCTGTGGACCCTGGCCTTGGCCCATATATAGAAACATTAGTCAGCATTTAATATGATTAGTTAACATCCAATCAGGATTAATGTGATTAGTCAACATTAATCAGCATTAATGTGATTAGTCAACATTAAACATCATTTAATATGATTAGTTAACATCTAATCAGCATTAATGTGATTAGTCAATATTAATTAGCATTTAATGTGATTAGTCAACATCCAATCAGCATTAATGTTTAGTCACCTATAAAAGGGGGTCCTTTGACACCCCAAAAGATATGATCTTCTTACCTTTCTCAATACACATGCATACTATTGATAACTTGTGTTCTTACTCTCACGCTGGAGTCTAATCGTGGGGTTCGTCCCCATGGTAAAGCTAACGGTATACCTTTACTTGTGCAGGAAGTCATCCAATCGCTTTGTTTAGTGCAAGATCCAACCCGAAGATGGCTTGCCGGCCTGACCCAACAAGTAATCTTGAACCATCTCGCACCCGGTGACATATTTTGTACTAAAAAGTTGGCGTCATTCGTGGGACCCGAGCAAAAGATCCTTCGTGTCCTAACTGCAAAACTAATATAGAATTAAACCCATAAAATCGTTCGATGCAACGACGGTTTGTAATATTTATATCAATATATAATATATATATATTATATAATTATTATGATATATAATATATATATCCTGACATACATGAGATTTATAAGAACTCTTATTTTTCTTAACAACGTTCTGCTGCCAGGAATATTTAAAGTGCTATTCCTTCTGGTCGTTGGTGAGTTAGCACATATAATTTCATTTTGTATTTTATCTAACAACTTGGTAGTTCAACCTAAAACAAGTTACAACCTTTGTTTTGACATATCTGTGAACAATAAAAAAAAATTTGAGCAAAGGCTCTTTTTTATAAGTATACCAACCTCAGTTTGGCCTAAGAACAAATGGTCGCTACATGCTTTGTTGTGTCATTTAGATTACTCTTCACATGATAGTGTCTTGTTTGAAAAAAATGCATCTATAACATCTTCTAGACACAAAATTACGTTAAAAATTAGAAAATACTTGCTATTCAATAGGATTATTATATTAATGCACACAATACCACTATATAATGCATATGTGTAAATATAAACGTAATACATGGTCAAATTGTCGTGATATGTCTTGCCATACTTTTTTATGATGGTACACAGACCCAAATGAATTCTCATTAAACATATTTCTGTTTTTTGCTTTCATTACATGCTATATTTTAGTATGACACATGCCAAAACTGCTTTAAGAGGCATAAATTTAAATTCTTCTAGCACAGCCAATTAATAGTATACGTATTTCAAGAACATATTAGAGGGGAGGGTGAGTCCACGGCTGTTGGGCTTGGTGCCAAAGCATGGCGCCAATATGGCTAACGGCTGCACGACAACATGGCTCGCGCACGGGTCTTCTCACCGTGGCTAACAGCCACGCCAAATTTCCAAATTTTTTTTACATCTATCGTTAGGGGGAGGGGATTTCAAAAAAAATACCTAAAAATCATAATTTTACCCCTTTATAAATTTATTACATACCCCCCTTTTTATTTCTACTTCACACAACAAATTTAATACATCTTCTACTTCAATAATTCTCCCTTTCAATACATCTTCTACATCAATACTTCTCCTTTTTCTTTCAAATATGGATCAAAATAATCTCAACGATTTCGACCCAACCGACACATACGATCATTATGATGCGATCTTTCAACCCGACTATGATCGATATATGCGGGATTATGAGTCGTATCAACATTATGTGGGTTTGTGTGAGCAAGAAGCCGGGGGTTCGAGTGATGGTCCAAAGAGGAGGAGGACATACATATATCGTGAACGAGAAGAGGCGGAACAAAGGCTAATCGACGACTATTTTGGCGACGACGAGTATGAACCTAAATATCCTGAAGAAAAGTTTAGGCGCAGGTATCGTATGAGCTCTAGACTTTTTAATAAAATACTCAACGATATCTTAAGTTATGATGTGCAACCCCTGCCTGAGTACTTTAGTTATTTTAGATCACGGCTCGATGCGACCGGTCGTAAAAGTATTGGTCCTATTTTAAAGTGCACATCCGCCATACGCCAAATGGCGTACGACACTTCACCTGATGCATTTGATGAGTATTTGCAAATTGCTGAACGTACTTCACGAGAATGCTTAGATCACTTTACTAAGTGCATTCACGTTTTATATTATGATAAGTTTTTAAGAAGGCCAACTGCAACTGATATTCAAAAAACATATGAATTGCACGAAGAAAAACATGGACTCCCGGGAATGCTCGGGAGTATCGATTGTATGCATTGGGATTGGAAAAACTGCCCAAAGTCGTTACATGGGCAGTTCAAAAGGAGTACTAATAAATACCCAACTCTTATGTTAGAAGCTGTTGCTGATCAAAAATTGTGGATTTGGCATGCATATTTTGGGGTTCCTGGGGCGAATAATGATTTAAATGTGTTATATGGTTCCCCATTATTTGATGATGAAATTGCTGATATAGCTCCAGAGTGTCCGTTTGTTGTAAACGGGCATACATATAGGAAATGTTACTATTTAGCCGACGGTATTTATCCAGCATGGTCTACGTTTGTCAAAACGTTTTCTGTTGCAAGGGATGAAAAAACCTTGAAGTTTAAGAGAGTTCAAGAAGCTGCAAGAAAAGATATTGAACGGGCATTCGGAGTCCTACAAGGTCGTTGGGGTATTATACGACAACCCGCGCGTGCAATGCAAATCAACATCCTCAAGAGAATCATGTATTGTTGTATAATTTTACATAACATGATATTGAAAGACGAGGGATTTGAAGTTAATTTGAGAGATGTGTTCGTGAATCCAACACCGAACATTGTTAGAGTCTGGGTCGAAAGATGTGATTTACATGTTAAGAAGACAAAAGAACTTCGCGATAGGAAAACACACATCGATCTTCGACAAGACCTTATGGAACATCTATGGAATAATGATGATGAGTAGTTTGTATTTTTATTTATGTAATGTTTAATTTTATTCAATATTTAATTTTATATAATGTTTAAGTTTTAATTAAATAAAATTTAATTTAAGTTTATTTAAATTTTTTATTTAAAAAAATTTTTAAAAAATAATAAAAAAATGCTATGGCACCAGAATTCTGGTGTCAAACCAATGCCACTGAATTCTGGTGCTATAACATTTCTGGTGCCAAACTCCTTTTTGCTGACGTGACACTACTTTTTGAGTTTGACACCAAAAGTTTGTCACCACTACTCCCAGTACTCTAACGGACCCAAGTGAGGCGATCCACAAAGAGCGTATGGCTGCACTTTCGAGAGCGGTTTATGCAACAAAGTACGTTAAACATGATAACATTCCAGTCCAAATTTAAGAGGTATCTAAAGTAACAATGCATTATTATGAAACGTTAGCAGGCGTTTGTTATGTGGTTTTTGATCCAAAGGTTTGGCTTGACTCCAAAAATGTATTGTTTGGTAGAAGGGCATAAGGTTTGAAATAGTGAAAAGGCCCACAAAATCAAAAGTGGCAAGCTTAAAAGGTTTTATTTTTCACACACTACTTTTATTTGTTTATCTCTTTATCTCTCACACATATGCACATATTTTTAATTTTAATAATATGTTTTATTTCAAATTCTTTATACAAATATATAATAATCAATTTTACAAATCTAAACCAAAACCAAATCTTAAACATCCGAATCTAAATCTAACCCGAGCACAAACCAAACGCACCCTTAATCATTCGCAATCTCTAATTTGTTTTTTCTTCTTTTTTAATAAATTAGAGCCTGGTCCAATGTAGTGCAGATGTTGAAACTTTATTAAAGTAAAATCAAGTCTGACAGTGTCAGAGACAAAGATTATGTTTATCGATCTTGGTTTGAAAAAAAACTTTTAAACTTTATAAAAGATTCATTTAAGGAAGTAATAAAATGGTCGTTAATTTTTTAACAGGAAGTGACAAAAAAACCTAAATCGGCTAAAATGAAAAGTTGGCATCCTTTATGTGCAAAAAAAAAAGTAGAGTACTTTGATTGGAAACAAACCTTAAGTTGAATATTTTTTGTGTCATTTGCCTTTTTAAATTATATATGTTTCATTACAAGTAAGCAATATTAAGAAAAACGCCGAATACAAGTCACCCCGTTCAAAGCTTAATGCGGGACATTCCTATTCAATTTCGATCTAAATCAATTCGAAAAATTAGCCCGCTTGGGCCGGCCAATTTAGTTTTTTTACCCTTTTTTTACTTGGTCTACATTTATGGCAGCGGAGATTATATTTGAGTGGAATCTTACAAGTAATTGCAATATATATAAAAAAACCGAATACAAGTCAGCCTCGTTTTGATCATAATGATACACCGAACTGCAAACACGTTTAACTAAATTATTGATGTTACAGATTAAGGTACTAATAAGAAAATTTTAATGAAACAGTATATCTGCAATTATAATAATAAGCCGCCATGACCCATGGTATATAAAAACATATAAGGAATATTTATGTTTGATTTTACGTGTATTCTCCGCGTAAGCAATACGAGTGAATCTAGTCGAACACTCAACACTTGGTGGGTAAGTAGACTAAAAGAAATGATCACATTCCTTTCATCTTGCACCACAACGTCATAATATTAATTTACGCATCTATCCAACACGTTATTACTCTTTTCACTTTTTAGTTTTTACTCACAATGATAACCACTCCGTTCATCATAATTAAAAACGAGGGGGTAATTACCCCGCGCGTTGCCGCGGGAGTTAAGTTTTTTGCATTGTTGTTGTGCAAGTTTCGGTTTGGTAAATATCAATACTGGTCTCATTTTATTCGTGGTCCAGAAGCATTTTTGTCGGTATATTTTTTATTTAAAAAATTTATGTAAAAAAGTTGCGAAAAAAAGAAAATTGAGAGGCATTTTTTATTATTTTTTTAAAAATTTATGTAAAAAAATCGTAAACAGTTAAAAGATAAGGGTTCGTTTTGTAATATTTTTTTTTACTTTGGGCCAAATTTTGGGCTAATTTTTGGGCCGGTACTGTAGCACTGTAGCAAGCACTGTAGCTGCTACAGTGCCACCGACCATTTGTGAAATGTATTATAGAGTAATTATCCTACTATGTAATATATAAAAGATTTAATAAATATATTCTCTTCATATAATTTCGTTAATACTCTATACATAACTTATAAAACTGAAAAACTAAAACTTATATATATATTTTTTTTTAAACATAATGTCTAAGCCTCGTGCATTCTAACTAGTATAATATAATGTTAATTATATAAGTAAATTCAATTATATGTTGAGGAGTACTATATAAATAAGCGTGTAAACTTTTTTTTAGTGTATGAATCTTAAGCGCTTTATAGTAGTTAAAAGACAAGAATTTAATATAAATATAAAGATTAAAGATAACGATTAAGGGTTAAAGATAAAAATAAAGGTAAATTTAAATATTAAATATAAAGTTAAAGATTAAAGTTATAAATAAAGATAAAA
>BQNB010150100.1:1187-16083 GCA_026074375.1 Tanacetum coccineum
AGCTTAATTATAAGAAATTCAATCGTTTGAGCTTTCGTAAGGATGAACAATAGGTTTCATATGGTTTAGATTTATGATTTGATGTGTTTTTGATCTTCAAATGCAAAACATTAGCTTTCGTAACCATTAAATTGTAGATTTAATATCTAGTTTACAGAAAATACGTGTGGATTTGATAGCTTTCGTAAGCATGAAATTGGTTTCAGTAACTGTTTTTTAGGCGGGAACATTGCTTACGTAAGTCATTTTTTAGCTTTCGTAATGTAGAATTACTTTCATAAAATTGAATCTAGATTTTGTAATATAGAAACTTGTTAATTTGAACAGATAACATTGAGATTATCATTCTAAAATGCTTAAAATCAGATTAATAGATTCTCTTTAGGTTTCGTAGCTACGAATTTACGAAAGTAAGGGATTTCTTGATTTTTACGTAAGTAGAGGTTATTTGGATTTTACAAAAGGGGGTTTCGTATCCTTGAGCTTTCGGTAACCGTTTGGTTTCATAGACTGTGAAAGCTTTCGTTCTCTTTGTGGTTTCGTTAATTAGAGGTTTCGTATCAAAAGCTTGGTTTTGGTTTAGTAAATTCAAGGTATCGTATCACAGTTTAGTTACTAAGGGTTTTGTAAAGAGGTTTCGTATTACAGTCTGAGGTTTCGTAAAGATTGGTTTTTTATTCAAGAGGTTTCGTAACATTGATTTCATACTTGGAAGGTTTTGTAACTCGTTGGAAGAGGTTTTGTAACACAGTTCTGAGGTTTCGTACACTGTTCAGAGGTTTCGTATCTCATTATTTGGGTTTCGTAACACAGTTAAAGGGGTTTCGTATCTTCTAATAATTGGAACTTGAGCTTTCGTATAAAAGTTTAAGTGTTACCTAGTCTTTTGATTACTCACGGCTTCATTGTAATACAAGACAAGGTCGTTATTGCTCGTTAACTTCACGATTACAATACTTTATCTCCAAAATGATCCAAGTTTGCTTCGTAATCATTTGATACAACATGTCTACTTCAAATAATTCAAACAACTCAAATCAATAAACCTTAGCTGATTCAGGAGCTAATGAAAGACCTCCAATGCTTGAGAAGGGGAATTATATTCCATGGAAAAGTCGATTCAGAAGGTTTTTGGACAACAAGCTTGAAGAAAGGGAAAGAATGTGGAATTCGATTCAAAATAGACCTTATCAAAGACCAATGGTTACTAATCCTGATAGCCCTGGAGAACAAATACTTGAACCATAGTCCAAAATGACTGAGGGTAATAAAAAGCAATATATTGCTGATGTCAGGGTTATGAATTATCTTCTTCAAGCAATACCTAATGACATATACAATTCAGTGGATGCATGTAAGAATGCTAAAAAAATGTGGAAACGAATCAAAAGGTTAATGCATGGATCTGTTATTACTACTCATGCGAGACATTCACGGCTTATGGATGAATTCAATAAGTTTGCAGCAAAAGAAAGGGAATCATTAGACTCTGTGTATGAAAGGTTAACGACACGTGTGAACATCATGGATCGTAATAATGTTCGTCCCATCACAATGGCAATCAACACAATGTTTCTCAATTGCTTGCAACCAGAATGGGGTAAATATGTTACTATGGTTCGTCACAATTAAACCGACAAAGTTGTCTCATATGATGTGTTGTATGATTCGTTAGTACAATTTGAACCACATGTTCTAGCATCCAGGGCAAAGAAAGCTGCCAAGAATCATGATCCGTTAGCCCTTATTGCTCATTCACATGCTTCTTCATCACACTCTCATGCAAATTCTTCTTATTCTCCACAATCATACTATGTCACACATCCTCCATATGTTGTTGATTATGATGACGAATATCAAGGGGAGTTACAAGGGGATTCTCAAGAGCACAAGCTTACAACCGCTATGATGTTATTAGCCCGTGCAATCTCTCAAAAGTTCTCTTCACCTACCAACAATCGTCTTCGTATGTCATCAAACACAAAAAATCAAGCTTGGTTCAGGATGGACGAGTTGACATACAAACCAAGAATGCAGGTTATGGTGGAAACGCTAACAAGAATGCGGGAAGAAATAGGAATCAATTGTTTAATGCAGGAAATGGAAGTGATGAAAGCAATCAGATTGTTCAGCGTGTACCACGAACTGATTCTACTCCAAGAAAAGCAAATGTGCAGTGTTATAATTGCAATGAGAAAGGCCATTTTGCTCGTGACTGTCAGAAACCAAAAGTTCGTGATGCCAAGTATTTCAGAGAACAAATGTTGCTAGCAATGAAGGATGAAGCTGGAAGTCATCTCAGCAATGAAGAAAATGATTTCATGCTTGATAATGCATATGGTGAAGAATCGTTGGATGAATTGACTGCATCCGTCATGTTGATGGCTCGACTTCAACCAGCTGATGGAAATACTGACACTGTGCCATCATATGATGAAAAGGCTGTAAGTCAGGTACATGATTCATCCAAGGCATATGAACAAATGAGTCATGTGAAACGTAAAACTATTATTCAAACAACGAATGATGATCAAATTGATTCTAGTATCATATTTGACGATCCGTATGTGGACAATAATGGTGGTACGTCTAAACATGATTCAATTGCTCATGAAGAATATCATGAAATGCAAATGCTAACATATAATGTTCAACGTGAAGCTGAAAATAAAAAACGTTTGAATAATGATCTTAAAAAGCAAAAAGATTTGCTACAACAGGAGCTTGAGACGTTTAAGGATCGGGTCAAAATATTTGAGTCACCAACAGTTCAGTGTTCAAAATATAAAGAAACATGTGATGATTTGGAACGTGAGTCAAGGAATGATAAAGACACAATTGACCGACTTTTGAAAGAAAAAGATAAAATTCAAAGTGAATGTTTCAAAATTGAAAATGAAAAGTTAATCATTCAACGTGAAACTCAGTTAGCTAAAAAGGCTTTTAAAGAACAATAAAATCGATATCTTGAAGATATTGTTGATCTCGAAGAGAAACTGAGTTCTCATGATCGAATTGTTTATAAAATGGGTCAGTCTCTCCAAACGATTCACATGCTTGGAAAGAAACCAAATAAAGTTTATGATCCTTTTCTTAAAGCTGGGTTGGGTTATCAGAATCCTAAACGTCTTAAGAAGGCCATTGCAGCACAACCTAAAATGTATGATGCAGATATGCTTCATAGTGATAAGTTGATAATTGATTCACCTGATTCAGAGGAAACTTTAGAGGATGCGGATGAAAGTCGAATCAAAATGAGAAATAAAATGGTTCAAATTAACTATGACAAAGTAAATGCGCTTTATGAAAATTTGTTCCTCAATAAGGATTTTCGGCTGAACAAACATATTTTTCAATTCCTTCTACCTCCAATAATAGTTCTGAGTCTAAAGATGTTCCATCGGAATCACCAGTTTTAAAAATGCCAAAAGAAAGTAGACTGCTAAAAATGGTTGACACAATGGGTGATGCAATTACCGGTTTACACACCAGGTTTAATAAAACTCTTTTGCAAGACACAGAACGTAGTTCGGCTTGTGTTTGTCTGATAGTCAAGAATTAAATTAAGGGAGTTTTATAACCGATGTGTGATTCGTGTCTAAGCATCTTTATACAAGATTTGAAAGAAATCAAAGAATGTACTCATTGAGGAAGTGCAAAAAAAATGTTAAATATTTGTAGTCAATGAAACTAAAAGTTAATGAACAATCTCCAACAGAAATCTTTTAAAAATGAATGAATTGATTCGACTTTTAGAAGTGTCCTTGAACAAGTGTAATCGAGAATGTGGTTGCTCTCGGGACACTACAAAAACACGAAATTATTAAAAGATGGAACTTGAGAAAGTTCAGTGGACTCCAGGAGATCCAACCAAGATTTGCTCAAACAAAATAAAATTCTTGAAACACGGATTTTCAGCGATCACAAACTCAAAGTATTGATTTTGAACTAAAACTACAACATCAAAAGGAGAAAATGGCTTGTGATGTCTCTTGGAAGTCAAAATTGTCAACTTTACGTGTTATTAAAAAGTCAAGTTGAGTCGGTTGTTCAAGAACGAGAAAACATTAAACTTGAATTTCAAAAGCTTTTTATTTCCATCAAACTAACACGGGCTCAGCATCAAAAAGAAGTTGGTGAATTGATTAAATGTGTTAATCAAAAGACGTATGTTATGGTGAGATGGGCTAAGAATCAGATCTTTTGATGACCATTTTCTGAGCTTAAGAGTAAGCTTAGGGAACAATAGAGAGGACAGGAGGAATGTGATACTAAGTTTGGATTAATCTGAGACCTTAGGAAAACCGTATTTGTGGTTACACCGTATTAACAAAAAATATAGTTAGACCAAGGCTATGACGCGTCCAAACACTAAGGTTAACTCAGATAGGTCAAAACCAGTCACTTTACAGTCTACACCGAAACCCGAGCAAGGTCAAAAACACAATAAGAATATCATTACACGAGGCATGTATAAGATAAACAAGCAATACACAAACACACCAGATTATAAGGCTAACACAAATGTTTTTGATTCCACAGGTGTAGGAAGTTCACATAGTGTGAGAAGATCAACGTCTAAGGACAATAAATCGAAGAATAGTATCTCGAAGAACACTCATGTGTATTACGAGATTTCTACAATATGTGTGGAAGACATTGAATAGTGATTGCTTAGATTTAATAAATGCCGAAACAAAGACTACTTCTGAATGGTTGTCAAACAATGCATGTATATCCAATCAAAGACTGTAATAGCATGTGTAAAATATTGTCAATGGACGGTTCGAATATTGTGGTATTTCTTGTGCGTTTTTTAATGGTAATGATGTGGTTTTTGATTCTCATAAAAAAGTGTGTTGCCGCCATGCTTTATCTGGATGGTCTAGTGTTAAGAGAGCCGTATTTTCAACAATCCACCCCTAGCGCTCAATCTTAAGAATCTATGGAGTACTTCTTTAGTTTATAAAATCTAGGATTAAGTATTGCTAAAACCCCAATAGCAACACATAAGGTCTCTAGTGCGTTAACACTATCTTTTGATTCTCGTTAAACACGGACACTAAACAGTTATATGAACAACAAAATAGCAACAAGCAGAAAGTGGTAAAAGTGGTTTGAATATCAACAAGGTTTTAATTGGACACCCAAAAGCAAATCTGCTCAATCATAATCAAGTGTAACAAATAGTAAAACTAGTGTTAGACCTAAGACTACAACACCGGTTACTACTTAAAAATAGGTAGTTAAACTATCCACTCTTCCATCTGCATTTGTTTCATGTGATGCAGGTGATCCAGCTTGTTCTGTGGATTGTTGATAGCAGATGCTCAAAGCATATGGCTGGCAATCTTCAACTACTAAGAAATTTCGTTGAGAAATTCATGGGAACAGTCCGCTTTGGGAATGATCAGTTCGCTGCAATCACAGGATACATAGATTATGTTCAAGGCAATCTCACGATTTGTCATGTATATTACGTTGAAGGCCTTGGACAATATATGTTGGTTGGACAATTTTGTGATGGAGATTTAGAGGTTGCCTTTCGTTCAAACACGTGTTATGTTTGGAATTTAGAAGGAGATGATTTGCTTATGAGTTCTTGAGATTCAAATCTCTATATTATCTCTATTTCTGAGATGGCGGCTTCTTCTCCGGTATGTTTAATGTCTAGAGCCACATCAACAAAATCTTGGTTATGGCACCGTCGTTTATCACATTTGAATTTTGGCACCACCAACTCACTTCAAACGATCTAGTTGATGGGCTACCGAAATTTAAGTACAACAAAGATTCACCCCTACCCCCTCATGCTCAGCATGTGAACAGGGTAAAAGCAAGAAAGCTTCACCTCCACCAAAGTTGGTTCCAAGCACCGAATCCTAACATGAATTACTTCACATGGATTTGTGTGGGCCAAGAGGGTGTCGCCAGTAGTAGCTGGTACAATTTGAACCACATGTTCTAGTATCCAAGGTAAATAAAGCTGCCAAGAATCATGATCTATTAGCCCTTATTGCTCATTCAAATGCTTCTTCATCACACTCTCATGTAAATTCTTCTTATTCTCCATAATCATACTATGTCACACATCCTCCATTTGTTGTTGATTATGATGATGAATATCAAGGGAAGTTACAAGGGGATTCTCAAGAGGATAAGCTTGCAACCGCTACGATGTTATTAGCATGAGCAATCTCTTAAAAGTTCTCTTCACCTACCAACAATCGTCTTCGTATGTCATCAAACACAAAAAATCAAGCTGTGGTTCAGGATGGACGAGTTGACAGACAAATCAAGAATGAAGGTTATAGTGGAAACACTAACAAGAATGCAAGAATAAATAGAAATCAAATGTTTAATGCAGGAAATGGAAGTGATAAAAGCAATTAAATTGTTCAGCGCGTACCACGAACTGATTCTACTCTAAGAAAAGAAAATGTGCAGTGTTATAATTGCAATGAGAAAGGCCATTTTGCTCGTGTCTATCAGAAACTAAAAGTTTGTGATGCCAAGTATTTCAGAGAACATATGTTGCTAACAATGAAGGATGAAGCTGGAAGTTATCTTAGCAATAAAGAAAATGATTTAATGCTTGATAATGCATATGGTGAAGAATCGCTGGATGAATTGACTGCATTCGTCATGTTGATGGCTCGACTTCAACCTGCTGATGGAAATACTGACACTATGCCATCATATGATGAAAAGGCTGTAAGTCAGGTACATGATTCATCCAAGGCACATTAACAAGTGAGTCATGTGAAATGAAAAACTATTATTCAAACAACAGATGATGATCAAATTGATTCTAGTATAATATTTGATGATCCGTATGTGGACAATAATAGTGATACGTCTAAACATGATTCACTTGCTCATGAAGAATATCATGAAATACAAATGCTAGCATATAATGTTCACCGTAAAGCTGAAAATCAAAAATGTTTGAATAATGAGCTTAAAAAGCAAAAAGATTTGCTACAATAGGAGCTTTAGATGTTTAAGGATCGGGTCAAAACATTTGAGTCACAAACAGTTTAGTGTCCAAAATATAAAGAAACGTGTGATGATTTGGAACATGACTTTAGGAATGATAAAGACATGATTGACCGACTTTTGAAAGAAAAAGATAAAATTCAAAGTTCTTGTTTTAAAATTGAAAATGAAAAGTTAATCATTCAACATGAAACTCAGTTAGCTAAAAAGGCTTTTCAATACCGAGAAAATCGATATCTTGAAAATTTTGTTGATCTCAAAGAGAAACTGAGTTCTCGTGATCGAATTATTTATAAAATGGGTCAGTCTCTTCCAACGATTCACATGCTTGGAAAGAAACCAAATAAAGTTTATGATCCTTTTCTTAAAGTTGTGTTGGGTTAACAAAGTCCTGAACGTCTCAAGAAGGCCATTGCAGCACAACCTAAAATGTATGATGGAGATATGCTTCATAGTGATAAATTGATAATTGATTCACTTGATTTAGAGGAAACTTTCGAGGATGCGGAAGAAAGTCGAATCAAAATGAGAAACAAAATGGTTCAAATTAACTGTGACAAAATAAATGCGCTTTATGAAACATTTGTTCCTCAATAAGAATTTTTTGCTAAACAAACATATTTTTCAATTCCCTCTACTTCCAATAATTATTTTGAGTCTAAAGATGTTCCATCAGAATCACCAGTTTTAAAAATGCCAAAAGAAAGTAGATTGTTAAACATGATTGATAAATTGGGTGATGCAATTACCGGTTTACACACCAGGATTAATAAAACTCTTTTGCAAGACGCAGAACGTAGATGGCTGTCTAATTGTCAAAATGAATTAAGGGAGTTTTATAAAACCGATGTGATTCCGATGTCAAGATCTTTATATAAGAATTTGAAAGAAATCAAAGAAGAACTCATTGAGGAAGTGCAGGAAGTGTTAAATATTTTTAAGTCAATGGAACAAAAAGTTAATGAAAAATCTCCAACATAAATTCTTTTACAAAATGAGATTGATTGACTTTTGGAAGTGTCCTTGACAAGTGAAATCTGAGATTGTGTGTTGTTGTCGGCTGCACAACAAAAACATGAATTGTTAAAAGATGAACTTGAGAAAAGTTCAAGTGACTCCAAGGAGATTCAAGCTAATTTGCTCAACAGAATCATAATTCTTAAACATGATTTTTAGCGATCACAAGCTTAAAGTATTGATTTTGAACTAAAACTACAACATCAAAAGGAGAAAATGGCTTGTGATGTCTTTTGGAAGTCAAAATTATCAACTTTGAATTCTAAGAACGTGTTATTAAAAAGTCAAGTTGAGTCGGTTGTTCAAGAACGAGAAAACATTAAACTTGAATTTCAAAAGCTATTTAATTCTATCAAAGTAACACGGGCTCAGCATCAAAAAGAAGTTAATGAATTGATTAAATGTGTTAATCAAAAGACTTATACTTATGGTGATGTGCGTACTTAGAATCAAGATCTTTTGATGACCATTTCTAAGCTTAAGAGTAAGCTTAGGATAATTGAGAAAGGGAAGAATGTGAATACTTAATTTGATTCATCTAAGACCTTAGGAAAACGTATTTGTGTTACACCGTTTAACAAAAATATAGCAAACTAGGCTATGAACGCGTCAAACACTAAGGTTAACTCAGATAGGTCAAAACAAGTCACTTCACAGTCTACAACTAAACCCGAGCAAGGCCAAAAACACAATGACAATGTCATTACAAGAGGCATGTATAAGATAAACAAGCAAGACACAAAAACACTAGATTATAAGGCTAACACAAATGTTTCTAATTCCACAGGTGTAGGAAGTTCACATAGTGTTAGAAGATGAACGTCTAAAGACAATAAATTGAAGAATAGTATCTTGAAGAACACTATGTTCTCATCTACATATGTGTGGAAGACATTGAATAGTGATTGCTTAGATTCTAATAAATGTGACACAAAGACTTTGAATGTTTGTCAAACAAATGCATGTATATCCAATTCTAAGACTGAAAAAGCATGTGTAAATATTGTCAATGACGGTTCAAATATTGTGTGTATTTCTTATGGTAATGATTTGTTTTTGAATTCTCATGAAAAGTGTGTTGCTCATCATGCCTTATCTAGGAAGTCTAGTGTTAAGAGAGCCTTATTTACATCCCCCTTAGCAGCGCAATCTAAGAATCTAGGAGCTACTCCTATAGTTACTAAATCTAGGTTAAGTGTTGCTAAAACCCCAACAGCAACAAGTAAGGTCTCTAGTACGTTAACACCATCTTATGATTCTAGTAAAACAAGGACACTAAGCAGTTACATGAATATCAACAAGGTGGTTTGAATATCAACAAGGTTTTAATTGGACGCCCAAAAGAAAATCTGCTCAATCACAATCAAGTGTAACAAACAGTAAAACTAGTGTTCGACCTAAGAATAAAACACCGGTTACTACAAAAAATGGGTAGTTAAACTATCTACTCTTACATCTGCATTTGTTTCATGTAATGCAGGTGATCCCGCTTGTTCTGTGGATTGTTGACAGTGGATGCTCAAAGCATATGACTAGCAATCTTCAACTGCTAAGAAATTTCGTTGAGAAATTCATAGGAACAATTCGCTTTGGGAATGATCATTTCGCTGCAATCATAGGATACAGAGATTATGTTCAAGGCAATCTCATGATTTGTCATGTATATTACGTTGAAAGCCCTAGACACAATCTGTTTTTGGTTGGACAATTTTGTAACGGAGATTCAGAAGTAGCCTTTCATTCAAGCATGTGTTATGTTCGAAACTTAGAGGGAAATGATTTTATTACAGGTTCTCGAGATTCGAATCTCTATACTATCTCTATGTCCGAGATGGTAGCTTCTTCTCCGGTGTGTTTAATGTCTAGAGCCACATCAACAAAATCTTGGTTATGGTACCGTCAGCTATCTTATTTGAATTTTGGCACTATTAACCAACTCACTTCAAATGATATGGTTGATGGGCTACTGAAATTTAAGTACAACAAAGATCACCTAGGTTCAGCATGTGAACAGGGTAAAAGCAAGAAAGCTTCACTTCCATCAAAGTAGGTTCCAAGCACAGAATCCAAACTTGGATTACTTCATATGGATTTGTGTGGGCAAATGCGGGTTGCTAGTATCAATGGCAAGAAATATATTCTCGTGATCGTTGATGACTATTCTCGGTACACTGGGTATATTTTCTTCGAACCAAAGATGAGGCTCCAGATATGATTATCAATTTTGTTAATCAAGTTCAAAGGAATTTAAAGGCTCAAATTCTGACTATTCGAACTGATAATGGAACTGAATTCAAAAACAAGAAATTACGGACTTTCTATGCAAAGTTGGGCATTGTTCACAAAACTTCAATCGCTCGAATGCCTTAACAAAATGGTGTTGTTGAACGACGTAATCGTACACTCGTAGAGGCCGCTCGGACAATGCTTATCTTTTCTAAAGCACCAAAATTTCTATGGTTCGAGGCTATTGCTACTACTTGCTTTACCCAGAATCGCTCTATTATACACAATCGGCACAATAAGACTCCTTATGAGCTGATTCGTGGCATAAAACCAAATATTCAATACTTTCATGTGTTTGGATCTCTTTGTTATCTAACAAATGATCGTGATGATCTTGGGAAGATGAAACCGAAGGCTGACATTGGTATCTTTATTGGCTATTCTGAGTTATCACGAGGATTCCGTATTTACAACCGCAGAACTAAAAAGATAATGGAAACAATCCATGCTAAGTTTGATGAACTCACGGCTATGGCTTCTGAATACAACAATATAGAACCCGAAATGAACTTCACGAATTTAAATAATTCATCGAGGATTCACAATCAATACCTTCAAAAGCTAACTTAGATAATTTGTTTGGTCCTCTATATGAAGAATATTATGCGACGAGTTCACAAGAAGTGTCTGATGATTCCGCTGCAAATACTACTGATAATGACCACACTTCTTCATGCTCGTCAATCGTCGTTGATCAAGATGATGCTCCTCAAATAGTATCTTCGTCAGACGAACAAGTTGCTACCGCACCAAACTCTCCAGTCATGAATGAAGTTGCTGATGAATTCGTTCAAGAAGATGTTGCAGATTTTGATGGAAACATGTTTCATGATGCACCACAAACTCCTGAATTCGAGGTTGCTGAGTCATCTTCAACATATCAGGATCCATCAAATATGCATCAATTTCACCAACAACATCGCTCAACTGATAGATGGACTAAGAATCATTCACTAGAACAAGTGATTGGTGATCCCTCAAAGCCGGTAATGACAACGAAAAGACTACAAACTAATGCAGAAGTTTGCATGTATGCACTCACCGTCAATACAATCAAACCGAAGAATTTCAAGGAAGTTATGCTTGATCATAGCTAGATTGAAACCATGCAAGATGAGCTTAACCAGTATAAACACCTTGATGTTTGGGAGCTTGTTAAATGTCTTGTTGGCAGAAACATAATCGCAGTAAATGGATTTGGAAAAACAAGACTGATGCTGAAAACACAGTTATTCGGAACAAGTCTCATTTGGTTGCCAAAGGATACCATCAAGAGGAGGGAATAGATTTCGAGGAGTCGTTTGCATAGTTGCAAGACTTAAAGCTGTCAGAATGTTTGTGGCTTATGCGACACACAAGAACTTTCCTATTTTCCAGACGGAAGTTAAAACAACATTCCTGAATGGTCCACTAAAAAAGGAAGTTTTTGTTCGCCAACTAAATGGTTTTGTAGATCCAGAGTTTCCTAACCACGTTTATCGTCTTAAGAAAGCTCTATATTGTCTCAAACAAGCCCCGAGAGCCTGGTATGACAAGCTGTCCTCGTTTCTAATCGAACACCATTTCACAAAAGGTATTGTTGATCTGTCATTGTTCACAAGGAGACACGGGGATGACATTTTGTTAGTTTAAATCTATGTTGATGAAATAATTTTTGTGTCAACTAAACCAGTTTTTGCAAAATGATTTGAAAAACTTATGGAAGATAATTTTGAAATGTCAATTATTGGTGAAATGAAGTTCTTTCTTGGACTTCAGGTTCATCAATCACCCTAGGGTATCTTTATATGTCAATCACAATATACTATGGATATTCTAAAGAAACACGGGATGGAAAAATGTGATACCATAAGTAGACCAATGGCTACTACTAAACTTGATGCAGATTTACAGGGTACCCTAGTAAACCAAACTAAGTATCATAGTATGATTGGGGGACTCATGTATCTAACTGCTAGTCGACCAGATATTGCCTTTGCGTCATTTGTATGTGTTCGTTATCAGGCGCGCCCGACTGATAAACACCTTAAAGAGGTCAAAAGGATCTTTCGATTTTTTAGACAAACCATTGACATAGGTCTGTGGTACTCGAAGGATTCTGGGTTTGAGCTAATTGCCTATGCAGATGCAGACCATGCAGGGTGTAATGATGATTGCAAAAGCACATCCGGAGGCATTCACTTTCTAGGAGATAAGCTAGTCAGCTGGTCGTCCAAAAAGCAAGATTATACAACCATGTCATCTGTGGAAGCTGAGTACGTATCCTTGTCTGCATGTTGTGCTCAAGTCATCTGGATGAGAACGCAACTGATAGACTATGGATTTCGTTTCAATAAGATTCCGATATACTGTGATTTAAAAAGTGCAATTGGCATATCTTGCAATCCGGTACAACTTTCGAGAACAAAACACATTAACATCCGTTATTATTTTATCAAGGAGCATGTTGAGAAAGGTACAATTGAATTATACTTTGTCGGGACGAAATACCAGCTTGCTGATCTATTTATAAAAGCCCTTCCAAAGGAAAGGTTTGAGTTTTTAGTTCACAAGATTGGTATGCGATGTATGACTCCAACTCACTTGGAACATCTCGCAAATTTGTCTTCTTGAATCCAAGATCATAC
This sequence comes from Tanacetum coccineum, assembly GCA_026074375.1. Lineage (NCBI taxonomy): Eukaryota > Viridiplantae > Streptophyta > Magnoliopsida > Asterales > Asteraceae > Tanacetum > Tanacetum coccineum. The sequence continues at coordinate 14,117 of BQNB010150100.1, forward strand.
ATCAAAACCATTTGTAAATATATTTCCAAAACAAAATACAAAATTGAAATATTAAAAACTCAAATAGATTTTTTTTAAAAACACCAAAAACAAATTTTTAATTTTTTTAATTTAAGGATTCAAATACGTATATTCTTCGTTCAAATCAGTCTCATGATACTTTATTTCTCAAAAGTGGTTTTTTAAATGCAAAATATTTGTATCATGAACTGAGAGGGAGTAATTCATTATAAAATGATTTTTCACTTATAAAATATGTGTTTTGTAATCAAAGTCCATTAAAAAAACAAAAGATTTCTTCATAAATCATTACATTTTGAAAATTTCAAGCGTGCAAAATTGCAAAAATTAAAAAACTCTTGAATAAGTTCTTTAACTAGACATTTATTCAAGGGGGAGTTATGAAATTCTTGATTTTTCAAAATTTTCTCATAACAAAATGTTCAAAACTGCAAAGTTAACTATCTATCGATAAGTTCTTTAATTAGATATTTTATTGAGGGGGAGTTATAACATTTTTCAAGGCAAATCATCATTAGAAAACAAAAATTGTGTGCTCAAAAGCTAAAATAACTTCATTTCGAACAAAATTTATAAAAAGGGAGATTTCAAAAGTAGATAATTGTTTGAGGGGGAGTTATGAAAATTTTCAGTAAAAACAGGAACTTAACTGGTGAAATTAAATCAAAAAGGGTTATTTTGAAAAAGTGGTCTAACACCAAGGGGGAGTTGTGAAAATTCTGAATAAATAAAGGATACAAAAGTTAAGTTTTAAGGTTAGAGGTAAAAAATTACAAAATAACTTTCGTATGGGTAGTTTTTATTTACGAAAGGAACTTAAGGGACTAAAACTGTCAAAGTTCAAAAGTAACTTTCGTAGGGTTTAAAGAGTTTACATATGAAAAATTGAAGGACTAAAACTGTCAAAGTTCAAAAGTAACTTTCGTAGGGTTTAAAAATCTTACGTATGAAAACTTGAGGGACTAAAACTGTCAAAGTGTCAAAGTCATTTTCGGAGATATAAATACACAGTTACGTAAGAAACCTAATCACTTTCGTAAAATTAGGTTTCCTAAACTCTCTCAGCCGTTTGAGCTTTCGTATCAACGAGCTTTCAGTCCAAATCGTTTAGACGATCTCTTGTGCTAGAAAACGTAAGAATCGAGCCCTATTTGTAATCTTTGTACTATTAATTGCTTGTTTTAATTGATTAAATAGGTTTTGATGAGATCTAGGGTTTCGTAAATTTGAAAAGTGTGTAAACATGAAATTGATTGAGACACAATGATCGTATGCACTTGTAACCTGATTGGAAGTGATTAATCATTGATAATATCGTTTTATGGACTGTAATCATTGGTTTTGTAACTAAGAAAGGTTTTGTACCTTTGAAAAAATGGTTTTAGGACAATAAATAAGATTAAAATGTTGAAAAATGATAAATAAGCTATTCAAATAAGTAGAATCATTCAGTTTGTCATTTTTTAAGGAAATAATGTCTATGAATGTCATTGTTCTTAAAGTTTCGGTTTTGTAAATAGTAATGGGCCAATGGGCTTCGTTAAATGGTATTTTGGGCCAATGAGTTTTGTAAAATGATATTTTGGGCATTAAATGGGTTTCGTAAAGGTTTAATGGGCTGAAATTTTTGGTTTATACAAGGAATTTTAATTGCATAAATCTTTTCAAAAACTCAAAAAGGCTTTATTATTTGACAAAAGGCATTTTACGCAAACAAATGATAAATTTTGTTTCCAAATCATATTTTATATTGATAAATGAAATAAATGGTGAAGATTGTGTCCGGTTATGACCGTTTCCTGAATTTAACAAGATGATGATTGAGCAATCTACTGACCATCTAAATATCATATATAAGATTATGTTTTGTATAACACCCCGTGTTTTAGGGTCATTGACGCCGTCAATAAATCCACAATGTATCTTTTGTATTGTACGCGTTTGTT
>BQNB010150101.1:0-14064 GCA_026074375.1 Tanacetum coccineum
TTCAATATTTGGCATATTGGCTTGTTTATGATAGCCTTGATTGTATGGCCTTGGAAGTATCTTCTTAACCGTCTAGCGACATGTACTAGTGCCAGAGTTAGCTTCTCCATTGGTGGGTAGTTTGTTTTAGCGCCTTCCAAGTTCGGCTTACGTAATGGATCGGGTTTGTCTTCCATCTCTTTCTGCTAGTAGAACGACACTAACTACTTCGTTTGCCGCTGATAGGTAGACCATAAGCTCTTCTTCTAGGCACGGTAGGGCTCTTTTTGCTGCGTTAGAGAGGAATCTGTTTAAGGCGGCAAGTTTTCTGCTTAGCCGTTGCATTTGTTTCAGGTTGCTTGGTGAGGGCATGTTCACTACAGCCTTTGTTTTTTCTAGATTTACTCTGATTCCTTCAGAAGTAACTATATATCCTAAGAATTTGCCTTCCTCTATTCCGAAGGAACATTTTTAGGATTTAACTTCATGTTTACCTTTTTGAGTGTCAATAGTGTTTCTTCAACCTCCTTTATCATTTCCAGCTCTGTATTACTTTTGATGACCATGTCATCCACATATGCTTCCAAGTTTCTTCCTATTTGCCCTTTGAAGATGGTGTCGACCAACCTTTGATATGTTGCCCTAGCATTTTTTAGTCCAAAGGGCATTTTCGTGTAACAAAAGACTCCTTCATTAGTATGGAATGCCATATTCTCTTTATCTTTTTTGGCCATTTGTATTTGGTTGTATCCTATATAGGCATCTAAGAAGCACTTATACTTGAACCCCATTAGGGATTCGATCTTCCAGTCGATCTCTGGTAAAGGATATAGGTCCTTCGAATAGGCTTTGTTCAAATCTTTAGAGTCAATGCACATCCTCCAGCTGTTGTCCAGCTTTTTTACTAGAACAAGATTGGCCACCCATGTGGGGTACCGTACCTTTCTAACTATTCTGGCCTTAATCCATTCTGTTACTTCGTCTTTTACTGCTTTTCTTGTGTCCGGAGCTATGCTCCGTTTCCTTTGTACTCTCGGCTCTATGTGAGGGTATGTTTTGAGCTCGTATTTTGTAATGAAGCGGGTGTTGAGGTAAATTTACATGGGCTTCTTGGTCTTGGTAAAAGTGACCTCAACGGTGATAAATATTAAGTTCAGCTGGTTTCCTCTGGAGCTTAGTCCCTCGTCTCCTAGCTAAAAATAAGAAAGAACACCATTAGCTCGCTTTAGGGTGTGAATCCGAGACCAACTCCGGCGTAAAGTGTAAAAGTATGGTGATTGTGTGATAAATACAGAGATATAAAGTTGGTCCGGAGTAGGGTGTGTAGTGTACCGTCTATTTGGGGGATTCCAGCCTCCCTTTATACGATTTGGTATTTACTACAAGACATAACCGTGGGGCTCTCTCTTGGTACAAACTGTCAGCCACATGTAATACCAAGAACTATGGTCCTTCGCGAGGACTGTACCTTTGTCGGATTGCCCTTAGGTACCGCTACGCTAAGACGCAGCTAATAACTCTGGACTTGACATGTCCTTCGACATACCAGCTTCTCTGGAATTCTGGGGGTAACTCCAGACCTGACTTGTCCTTCAACAAGCCAGCATCTCCAGAGCGTTTGTTTAGTTTAGCCCGTGTTAGTTTAGGAGAAGCATCTAAGCCAGATTTGTCCTTCAGACGTTTCGGGGGAGACTATACCTCATCATGTCCCTTTAGTCTTGTATCTGCCACGCTAGCTTGTCAGTGCTAGACTTAAATGTGCTTTACGTCATAATGTCCTGCTTTTGCGAACATGGCTTGTTTTTTGTCCATACGTTTTCTTTGTAACGTGTCATGTGATAACTTCCCAATCGTCGTGTCTTTTCCTTCTTTCCCTATAAATAGCAGCATCCTTTTTACTTTTCGCTTTACCCTTGCTATTGTAAAAAACACATTGTTTTTGGAGCTGTCATTTTTGTTTTCTGCCGCTGCTTACTTTGCTCCGGATTCTTCCCTTTCCTAGGTACCTTTTTCTTTCCCTCTTAATTTTTCAATTATGGCTAAAAAAGATATGGATCTATATCATTCTCGACTCACCCCAAATGATCTAAACGATCTGATCATCAAATATAAGATACCTCATGATCTCCAACCTCGGCTATCCTCAGAAGACTTTGTGATGTCCGAGCTTCTGGACGATGCTATTGGTATTTATCAACGGATGTTTGATTTTTTTGGTGTTCAAATTCCTTTTTCATTGTTCTTTCTGTCTCTTATCAAACATTACAGGGTCTACTTCTCTTAGTTGGGTCCTCTGGGTCATAATAAGGTCATTACCTTCGAAGTGCTATACCGGTCTTTGTAGATAGAGCCGACGATGACCTTGTTTAGGGTTTTCTAGACTTTGTGCAAACAATGTGATTGGTTTTTGTTAGCCAAGCGTCGTGCTCCTTCTCTAGTCTATATTGATGATAATCGTTCTTGCATGAAGCAGTGGAAGAGTAGGTTCTTTTTTATTGATCGACAGGCTATTCCGGATGCTATGGTTTGGATCCATCCGGACACAGCTATTGACGATCCAAGGCCTTCTGCGAGTTCTTTTAATATGGCTGATGTGCGTCGTCTGAGTGCACATGTTATAAAGCTAAGGGATATGCCTGAGGGTGTGTTGGTTTTATCTGGATTGGGTCATGTTTAGAAGAGTTGTGTCTATGATCCGGTGCTTCGGGGTGCCGATGGAAATGGTACGGGGGTGGGTTTTAACTATTTTGTGTTATGTCCTTGGCCTCTATTGCTTTCATGTATTGTTGTTTTTCTTTTTGCAGTTATGGGCATTTATGATTTTCTGTCCCTTCCTGAGTGGACCGGTGTTGAGGTCCAAGAGGAGCCCCATCTTGATGTTAGGTCAACCCTTCAAAGGCTTCCATTTTACTGCACTCCTCCCGCTACGGTCGATGCTGTTATTCCGAAGCCCACTCCGAAGGATCTTGCCGTTGGTACCCTTGTTCTAAGATTGTTGCTAAGGCTGAAGCTTCTCAGAAGCGAAAGGCCTCTAGTTTTGGTGCCACTTCGAGCCATGTTGCTAAGCGTACTAGTTCTGCCTTGGCTCAATTATCCAGTAGTACTACTCGCCCTAGTTTGTTTGTGGGTGATGATGATGAAAGTGATGATGATGAGGATGCCTGTGTTGAGATTATGTTGGTTACTCCTCTTCATTCTGCCACTGTGATCCCTTCTTCAGGGAACCAGGGTGGGAGTTCTGCTCCTCCCACTGCTGAAGGTTTTAACCCCCAAGGTTTTAACCAATTTGTCTTATTGTGTTTTTATTTTGCAGATTCTCGAGGTAAGGGCGTTATAGTTGATGATGCTGCACCGTCTGCTGGTGCGAGCCGATCGAGACCGTCCTCCAGACCTACTCCTTCATTTAGGGATGTTTTCGGTGATGCTATACATATGGACTTCTTCCCCTTTTCTGCTGGTCCGTACTATGCCACTTATCCTATGGACGGTGTTGCTAGGAATTGCGAGTTTACTCGGGAGGAGTGGGATGCTCCATACCGGCTAACTTTTGGGGTTTTGACGAAGGAGGTTTTTAAAGATCCTGTTGTTTGGAAGACTATTGTTGATCAGTTTCCCACCCCGAGGGAGATGGTCCGAGTTAAGAGTTTGTTCAATGAAAAGTTGACTGCAAAGATGAGTGTGTTGCATTGTATGATGATGTTGCATAGTGGTGAGCTTCTTGCTCGCTATCATGGGCTAAATCAATCTCATCATGAGTATGTGTTATCAACTGATTCTAGGATGAAGGGTTATGAGGAGAAGGTTGCTAGTTTGACTGGGTTAGAACTTCAAGTATCTGCTTTGAAGAAGCAGGTTTCCGGTCTTAACGACAAACTTTCTTCCTCTAATGCCTCTTTCGCGAAGTCCAAGGCAAAGGGGAAGGAGAGGAAGAAAAAGATCAAGTCTCTTACTAAAAGTGTGTATAACTTGCACTCTGAGGTGCCTCCTCTCTCCACTTCTCTTAATCAAGCTACCGTTCTTGAGGCTGAAAAGGATGAGGAAATCCTTCGGTTAAAGACTAATCCTTCAGAGTTTTCTTCCTTTTTCCGTGGTCAATTCCAGGGCTTGGTCCGGAAGTTTCTTGCTTCTGATAAGTTTAGCAGAGTTCAAGGTGAACTTCTTTTTTTAGCTAACAATGCTGGGTTTGAGCGTGGGTTGAGTATGCATCGAGTAAGGATGAGTTTGCTGCTGTGTTGAAGAAGATGACTAATTTCATGCATGGTGCACAAGATAGGCTTGCTGAAGCCTCCCCCCTTTTCGCTTAAACTGATTATGCTTTTCTCAACAAGATCTCTAAGCATGCTACTTGAACCTTTATCGGTTATCCTTCAGCTTGAGCCTGAAAAATTAGTTCGTCCGGCCAACGTCACTGCTTCGAGGGAGGTTCGTGTTTCTCCTCCTATCAAGGAGTCGACTGTGACACCAGTTTCCAAATCTTTGGAGTTGTCTACTAATGTTAATTTTACCGCTTCCGCTATTGATTCTGAGCATAATGGGGAGATGGTAAATGTTGAGGTTGACGGGTCGGACCCAAAGATGACTGATGATACCGCTATTGTTAAGTTCGGACATGCTTTTGTGCAGGGTATTTCTGTTGCTCTTGATGATGCTATGGAGTTGGTGGAGGTAGGGTTGGGGTATGTTTCCTTTGGCCCCAATGATGTTGTGGTTGCCCTATCTGCTCACGAGAAAGGTGATGGTTTGGATCCCTTGTCATACCCCCAAACGGCGCCTGGACTGAATACGTGTCCGAGAGCGTGACGTCATAATATTCATCACACAAAGTGAAAAGAACGCCCACTAATAGACGTTTTGAAAATCATAACTCGTTGTATTCATTAAAAATGGATAAGTCTTACAAGATTTGAAATGAAATTTAAAACGTTGCGGAAGCATAATTAAGTTTTCAAAAGACAACGAGTATGAATGATAATAAAGACTTGAAAGATGATATCATATTGCACGTAGACTCCACATAGCACATCAAAGAAGTCCAAATCTAAGCACCTGAAAGACATGCTTAAAACGTCAACATAAAGTTGGTGAATTCATAAGTTTAGTTCAAACGTAATTTGTGTGGACCACAAGTTTATCAAAATGTATGTGACGGTTATAACAGATACAACTTCACATAAAAAGGTATTTACGTTGCGCTAAACTCATGACACCGAAGCTAATAGGGGAACGTAGCATATAACATGCCATATAATTGCTTGCCCTTACAGGTGTCCGACCAAAGACCACCTAACCAGTTTTGACATGACATATATCCGTTAGTCCTCGGCAAACTCGAACAGTAAGTGCTTCTTACCCGGATAGGGATAATTAATCCCAATAGATCTATTTATTCATTCACGCTTACTTAACCAGCCACTCGATTAAAGGTAATTAACGGTTCATGATAATTCGAGCAATAGTGTTCTAAATGCTACTTAGGCAACACGTAAACAGGGAAATCTCAATTATAGTACTTGTGTCCAATTTTAAAAACAAGCAATGTTTCTCACCCCAAGTTATAAAACACTTATTCAAAACGAGTAAAAGTGTAGGGCTTTGAACTCACCTCGAGTTGGTGAAATGAAAGAGTAATGAAAGAGAAACGTCTAGGGATATGATCTCATGAAACGAACGACGGTACACAGGATGCTACCTAAGATAAAAAGGTATTCGGCATAGAATCGAAAGGATAGAAAAATACAATAGTTTATATATACATTTTTTTAAAAAAACTTTTTGTAAAGTCTTTATAAATAAAACGTTAGTGAGCGGTTTTTATGATTGAAGGTAAATATATATATTATATATATATATAATAGTATAGAAATATATATATATAAAATTGACTAAGTATATATATGAGTATATATAAAATAATTCTATATATACGCCGTATATTTTTTAATAATGTTCAAGCAAAATACAATATATTTACTATATTATTCGGCCTTCTACCCAAAAGATCCCAATTATTGAATAAACCTTTCGGAGAAGAGATGATTTTATAAAATCTTTAATTTATTCCATTTCCTGCTAGTCACCCACGCTAGAGCTTCCCCCAGCCACACGAGTCACTCTTCACCTGCGGTTTTTAAATTAAAGACGTAAGTAGAAAACGTAAATAAAAATTTAATTTATTTACATGGTTTTATATATATATTTACGTTTATAAATAAATATGTTTTTCGGAAAGTCCTTATAAAAATATATTTTCATCTTTATCCCTAGGTAATAGTAAATTTCATAAAATTTCGGCATGACCCTTCGTATATAGATCGTTTTCAAAGTCGTAGACTTTAAATCAAAACTCATTTTAAATTTACATTTCAACAAATCGCTCAATATCGTATCAAAATCCTTTATAACTAACCCCGATAAGCAAAAAAAGGTATTAAATAAGTTCTTGTCCCGACCAATAAGCTACCATAAGTCTCTTGTTAGCCAAAACAATATAAGCCGAAACCTCAAAGCTTATTAGATTAACTCGTGGTTCGTGGCTTCTTGTGTGGGACGCGCTTGTAAGCCCCTGAAGCCTTATTTTAAGGCTTATTTATTAAGGCCAAATAAGCTAAATGTTTTTCTCCTTTCAAAATAAGCAGAAATAAGCCGACTAAAATATAAGCCAAGTCAAATAAGCTGGAACAACTTCCTTGTGGTTTCCTCCCCTAAGTAGCCCGAACTAAACATCAGCCCAAATAAGCTCAAATAAGAACAAAATAAGCTTTTCCTAAAAGCTTATTTTAAAATAAGCCTAACAAAATAAGACATAATCATCATTTTTCATTATACGAAAATAAAACCACGATCACAAAACTATGATTTTTTATATATTACTTCATTTATTTTGAACATATATACAACCCTTTAATGTTTACGTAGTTAAAAAATTAAACTTTGATAATCTTTGTACAAACTATTTATATCTGCATACGAGATGATCATAAAAGTACAAGTTTTTTATAAAAGATTTGATGACTACAACGAAAGAATATGGATGGTAGAGACTAAAATAACCCAAACGTTGTTTATAAGATACCTGAAATATACAACCCGACATCACATTTTTATCTCATATGGTTTTTTTGATCAAAGATTGAGAAATAAGTAATTGTTGTCTTTGATGGTTCAACAAGAGAGAGTACAAGAATGAGTGTGTGTTATTTTTTTCTAGTGTGAGAAGTAAATGAGAAATGAATGAGTGAATGTATATATATAAGGCTTGAATAGTGTAATTTGTAAGCTGGATTCAAAACATACAATATGTGTGTATATGTGTGTGTTTGGCATGGAGACAAAGGAACAAAAAGGGGGACCAGTTTGATCTTCCAATGAGGGTGAAGGAAAGGACAAGTACTATCCAAGTGGTAGGGTAAACATGTCTCCATGGTTTTCAAAATTCAAAATGGTATCCCAAGCTAGTGTGTGTGTAATCGGTTGCAAACAAGGCCAAGGGGGGGGGGACCAATTTGGTCTCCAACATTCTAGGGATATAGTGCTCTATTTTATTTAATTTCAAGGGTTTCATGCACAAGTATAAGTTATTAACTATATCCGAAACATGCAAATAACAAAAATGAATAACGACTTCACGAAAATTTTTGAAATTTTAAATATCACTTAAAAACGTAAAAACGCGTCTACTGACGAAATACTACGATGATTGGATACACGGATCGCTTCCGGAAATGATTCTCAGTAAATAACGGAACAACTTCTCGGTTACCCGTAAAAATTAAACGAAACATTAAAAATTCAAATTATCAAACGGAAATGGCTAAAATATTGTTCGGAAATTTACGGGTTGTGACATCCTTTCCCCATTAAAATAGCTTTGTCCTCAAAGCTTAAGACGTGATATTGAGTGCCACTACAGATTTTGAAAACAAGGGAGGGTATTTCTTTAGGAATTGATTTTCACGATCCCAGGTGAACTCGGGATCCCTTTGTGACAACCATGACTCGAGAAGGTTAGTCAAACCGTTAGTGTTGACTTATGTGTCTGTTGCAAAGTATGGTTTATGTGATTCTATGTGTTTATATGTGTTTTTATGTGTTTATGAGGTATTGGTAACCAATCTATTAAGTGTGATCATCTCAATGAGATTAGAATGATGGGGAAATTTGTTGAGTTCATTTCGTTCATTTTTAATGACAAGGAAATGATTATTGATAATTGAGCGTTTGCAAGTTAATTGTGTAAGTATATATACGTATACGTATTTTGTGTTAGTTATCTAAGATAGGTTTAGCTTTTAAGTGTTAGATTAAGAAAAATGTAAAATTTCTATTTTTGGAAATTTAAGTTGGAAATGAAAAGTTATTTTTAGAAAGGTAGTAAACTGCGTTTATGCAAAAAGGTTTAGTCAAATAAGTAAATATTTTTACAAAAACTTAAGGTTTTAATTGTAAATATATAATTAATAAAAAATATATATATATATATATATTTATATTCGGCCAAGTAGGGTTAAAAAAAGTAATTAAAGTCCTAGTTATAATCTAAAACCCAATTAGACTTAAACTAAAACACATCTAGGGGGTTATAAATACAAGATTAAAATCCCTAAACTCCCATATGTGTGAGTTCGACCGGCCATAGAGAAGAGGAAGAGAGAAGACGATATTTTTTAGGGTTTTACTATTAAGGTACGATCCGATCTTTTTAATTTTAGTTTGTTTATAATTCTAGTAATCAAAACATGATGGATTAGGGTTATAAATTAAGATTTATAAATTAGGGTTCTTAGGTTCCTGAAAGTTTATGATGTATAAGTCATATTTGATCATTAGTATAATTGTTTACACGATTGGGATCGTCGGTTAGGATTTGATCTTTGAGGTTAGTCGTTTTAATTCACTATAAAAATTTAGTCAGACTTGTAGAGTTAATATCTCGGTCATAAAAGATCACATAAATAATTTACAACATACTGTAGATAACCTCAGAGAGTCTACGTTGCATAAAAGTTAGCATCATGAGTTTTTATGTCGGGAAGTGGGTCAAATGGGTTCATTAACAAATTCAGTGTGTAAAAAAGTTAACGATTTCATTTTTAATTTTATTTTTCTAAAAAATACTTAGACATGAGTTTGAGGCTCTAAGTTACGTGGAAGTTTAGGTCATATATTTTTTTGGTATTCTATGATTTGTAGCTAAGGTCATAGTGAGGTCATAAGTGGGATAACCAATGTTCCATACTTTTTAGAAGGTCATATTTAGACGAATTCTGGACACCCCCCCCCCCCCCCCCCCCCCCCCCCCCCCCCCCCCCCCCCCCCCCCCCCCCCCCCCCCCTCTATGGATTTAATGAATTTCTATGGGGTATTTGTAAAAGGGTAAATGCTCTTTGGGACGAGCTATGAGATGGTTCATGGGACGATATATGTAGCATGATTGAATTTTGATTTGAGTTGTGGGATGGTTTTAAGTAGTGCGTTTTAGGGCGTGCTAGTGAGAGATGTAATTTTGCTTTAAAACCATAACAGTTTAAAGAGTAGCATTGAGTATTAAAATGGCATAGTTGTAAGTGTGGTAAAGGTTTTGAATTAGAATAAGCTATGGTGGATAGCTTAGATTTCTATCTAAGTTGAGGTTACATCATATTGGCTTGAATGCATAATTGATGGTAGTTTATAATGTGTTTATTGTTTAGGAATTGTCGTGATGTTTTGCGAAGTTTTGTTGGATCCTTTTTGGAAGCAAAGCATCATGTGAGTTTTATAGTCCCTCTTTTTAATGTTTTTACAATGGGATGGAAGTGATGCAAAGATGTTTTGAATGTGTTTAATCGCTGCGATTATTTTGTTTTACTTGAGTGCAATGAACGTGTATGGTTGGTTTTTATATGTGTTATGCTTAATTGTTGTTTGATTTCTGTGCGATTCCGGTTAGGTGGGTAGTGTTTCTACTTATTCTAACTCTAATTGGAGGATTGAAATAAGATCCTATTTCTGTGTGATTCCGGTTGGAGGGTAGTGACCCTACTCATTCCAAATCTAACTGGAGGGTTGAAATAATACTCCATTCTGTGTGATTCCGATCGGAGGGTAATGGATTACCCCAGGTTTGTTATGTGGACTCGTCCTGGAGTTTTTTTTTTCCGTAACGTTATGATCGATTGTGAATTGTGTGATAGGGCCTATGTGATAACTAGCTTAAATTGTTCTGCCATGATATGTTATGATAATCGTAGCAAAATTATTTTAATTAAAGGTTTATTTGGTGTCCTAAACCTATGACTCTCACCAACCATTGTGTTGACGTATTTTAGCATCATTTTTAGGTGTAGCAATCATGAGGTTAGACGAAGTGGCTAGAAAGAGACTGCTAGGTTGCATGGGAGTTCGCTCCTTTATTAGTTATGTTTGAATGAACCCTTGTTGGATGTTTTGATTTTATTAGGATCGTGGATTTATTTTTTTTCCTTGTATTGGTGAGACTCCTCTCATTAATACGGGATGATGTTTTGTTTTGAATTATCGATATCGTCATGACACATTGTGTACTATGACTCATTTATGCATTTTAGTGTTCTTATTTTCGGACACATTATGTTGTGATTGATATCAAGACGTTATGCCTCGTGTTTCCCACCATTGGCGGGGTGTGAGACAGACTTGGTATAGAGACCTCAGGTTTAGAGAACATAGGTGTTGAGCCTAGACTATAGCTTAAGGGTCCCTCATATAGATGCATTTAGGGCTTATGTGTAAGTATATACTAATTATGCTTATTTTCCTAAAGTTTTATAAAGTACCTCATACTATATACTATATATATAAGTTGAGTTTTTCTTTGTTATTTTGAGATCCGTGTCCTGATATAGTCTATGTTTTGTGATCTATTATAGTATGTCTCCCTCCTATCCGTAGAAAATATCGTTGCTTCAGTGGCTTTTGCATCGGGTGTAGGAGGATTAACCAAAAGCAGTGGTGTAACCGCATAAGATTTGAGTTCTTCGTTGCTATGTGGCCGTGTAGAGTTGAAGAAAAGATAACGTTGAAGGAGGTTGATGGAAAAACAATCCTGGAGAGTTTGAAACAAAGATAATTGCCAAGGATGGCACTATCACCAGAGTTCCGGGAACATTTCAAGATTACGAAAACGTCTGAAGAAGAGTCAGTGGAACGACCAAGGAAACGCGACCTGTACGGATTTGTGGATCATCCACAACTTCAGCAAAGGAGTCACAGGAATGAGTTTGCACCACGTCGACTATCCCAGCCGGATGGTAACATGAATGGATGGTTAACCCTCCACAGCTCACCCCTACCCATTCCCACCTCCCCAATACCCCTATATCCCTTTCCCTGCCAAAATCACTCAACCCGAAACCCATCAATGGCTAAGATGAAGTCAAGACAAAGAGAAGAGCTAGGATTACTTGGGAAGCATCACACACTCACAACAAACTCAGTCCAAGTCATTTGGACCTCTATAAAAGAAGAGAGAGCAAGCCAGCACCACTTACACCATGTTTTAGTTTAATTTTAATTTTCAATCTTTCTTTTTAGCATAAATTGTACTCAGTTCTATTTTTAAGTTTTATGTTGTAAGTTCTTGGATTTTAATGAAAGTTTAAAAGTTTTACTTTAAAAAATTGCATGCCATCACTGTCGAATTTTCAAGATTTATATTAGCTTTTTAAATCTGTTTATGTTATATGAGAATGTGTTAATACAGTTAACCCTCACTTCTAAATCCATTTGTTAGCTTTCCATTTACAAAAAATCAGTTAAAAAACGAATTTACAAATTTAAGGAGGTGTTTGGTTTAGACCCAACATGGGGCATTTTGGGTTTGGTATGGGTCAAGCTCACTCAGCCAACTTTGGCTGAGTGAGTAGGCTTTATTAAGTCACTTAAATCACCAAATTTAATTTGAAAATAAATCTTTAGGTTTCTTTTAAATATGAATAATGCTAATAATGGTAATAATGGTGGTGGAAATGGAAATGATGGGAACAACGGATGTTCTTTTAAGACATTCCAATCTTGCAATCCCAAGGAGTACGATGGGAAAGGTGGTGCAATAGCGCTTACTCGTTGGATCGAGAAAATGGAAAATGTAATTGATAACAGTGGGTGTGCCGAGAACCAAAAAGTAAGATATGCTACTAGCTCACTAGTAAATAAGGCCTTGACTTGGTGGAACACCCAATGTCAAGCAAGAGGACGTGTGGCTGCAATGGCTATATCATGGAACGATTTTAAAGCATTAATGGTTGAAGAATTCTGCCCAAGTAATGAAATGGAAAAGTTGGAGAATGAGTTCTGGAATCACAAGATGGTGGGAGCTAATCATGCTGCTTACACAGATAGATTTCATGAGTTGGCCAAGTTGGTCCCACATTTAGTTACACCTGAGTCATCTCGTATTAAGAGGTACATTGTTGGACTGGCTCCTGAGATTAGAGGAATGCTTCGGGCAACCCAACCAACTACCATTCAGACTGCAATATTGAGGGCTGGAATACTTACTGATGAAGCAGTCAGCTGTGGTACTTTGACAAAGGGTAGTGATAAGAGAAAGGGAGTGGAGGAGCCTAGTAAGACTGGAGGATTTTGGAAAGACAACAAGAAGGCAAAGACGGGAACTGGATTTGTGGCGACAGCCCCTACTAGAAATGAGACTGTTGGATATTATCCAAGGTGTTCCAAGTGCTATACTAACCACCCAGAAAACAGAATGTGCAGACTATGCTTTAACTGTCAGAAGCCGGGTCATTTCGCTAAGGATTGTCGGGCTCCAAATAGACAAGCGGCTCCAGTGAATGCTGTAAGAATGAATAACAATCCGAGAGTGTGCCATGAGTGTGGTAGTCCAGATCATTTCCGCAATACCTGTCCCAAGTTAAATCGAGCGCCTGGACAAACTGGAAATCAATTGGCTATAGAGGGCAGTCGAAACAATAGGAGCAATGGAAACCAAGTTAGAGGAAGAGCTTACAACGTGAATGTGAATGCAATGGAGGCGGTCCAGGATCCTAACGTTGTAACGGGTACGTTCTCTCTGAATGATCACTTTGTTACCGTATTATTTGATTCTGGAGCCGATTTTAGTTTCATATCTACTGAATTTGCGCCCCTACTTAATGTGAAACCTAGTATTGTGAATCCTGGTTATGTGATAGAAGTAGCTGATGGTAAGAAAGTAGAAGTAGATAGAGTTATCCGTGACTGCAAACTAGAACTAGGAAGTTCTCTGTTTAGCATAAACTTAATACCTTTAGGTCATGGAAGTTTCGATGTGATTGTGGGAATGGACTGGTTGTCCCAGCATAAGGCTGTAATCGTATGTCATGAGAAAGTAGTAGAAATACCAGTGGAGGATGGTAGGATCCTTAGGGTACATGGAGAACGGGCGGTAGGAATCACCAAAGCATTGAAGAGTGCGAAGGAGGATGAACCGAAGTTGAGCGATATATCTGTGGTACGTGATTTTGAAGATGTGTTCCCAGATGACTTGTCAGGATTGCCTCCGCAACGACAAGTGGAGTTTCGCATAGATCTAGTTCCGGGAGCGACGCCAATTGCGAAGTCTCCATATCGTTTAGCGCCTTCAGAGATGCAAGAATTGTCTGGGCAGCTGCAAGAGTTGCAAGACAAGGGTTTCATACGACCTAGTCATTCTCCATGGGGAGCGCCAGTGTTATTTGTCAAAAAGAAGGATGGTTCGCTTCGTATGTGTATCGATTATAGAGAACTAAACAAGTTGACGGTTAAGAATCGATATCCTCTTCCAAGGATTGATGATTTGTTTGACCAACTACAAGGATCGCGATTTTTCTCCAAGATAGACCTTCGGTCAGGATATCATCAACTCCGCGTGCATGAAGACGACATACCTAAGACGGCATTTCGAACACGATACGGACATTTTGAGTTTACGGTTATGCCTTTTGGGCTAACCAATGCACCTGCAGTTTTTATGGATCTGATGAACAGAGTCTGTAAACCGTACTTAGATAAGTTCGTTATAGTATTCATCGATGACATATTAATCTACTCAAGGACGAAGGAAGACCATGAAGTTCATTTGGGTTTGGT
>BQNB010150102.1:0-16083 GCA_026074375.1 Tanacetum coccineum
CAAGAATCATTCGAAACTCATGAATGAATTATCCCTAATAAAAACTGTTATGGGTACAACAACTAGACCCCTAATAGACCAAAACCCCTCAAACAATTTAACTTTTCATACACTTTTAAGTGGTGACCAAAATTAGGTCGATTTTAGGGTTTTTCGAGTAAAATTCCACGATTCGGTCATATATATGGTAGTTGTAATGTTAACACACGTGTACCTTAAGCTTAAAACGAAGATTGAGCAAGTTCTTGAGATTTAACAATGGTTGATTAAGAGTTTTTTTGTGACGACAGGGAAGTGACGGTAAGGGGGTGTTTATGTTTAAAACTTTTGAGTTTTGGCATAAATGCCCTCGAGGTTTAATGGCACTTCTATTTTTCTTTAAACTTATCCTAAAGTAAACAAAAGTTTCCTAAATGGCAAGATTAGTCCCTAAAGATTTATCTATCAAGAATAAGACTTATCATTTTGTATTAATACCCCTGTAAGAATAAACAAATTTCTATTGAAAGAGCTGTAGTCGTTATTTGACGGATCAAAATTGTCTTAGAAAATGATGATTTATTGAATTTGAAAGATGATTATTGTATATTTTGAAAATCAACACCTAAGAAAATAAGATTTCTCTTATTTTGACACATAAGCGCACTGACACGTACACTTACGGAAAATAAGAAGCACGAGTTGTGATGCAAAGTAATCACAAGCTTTTGCATGGTCATAAAGTAGACCATGCCTGAAAATAAATTCCCGTTGAAATGTCAAGTTTTCTTTTTGAAATACTTGCCTTAAAGGTGATGATTGGGTTGCTATCTGAAATAATAGCAAGCCATTTTGGCATGTTCTGAAAGCTTTTGAAACTTCTGCTCGAACTTTATTTACAACCTCGTATCATTATTAAATGACATTTCTAAGGCCGTAAATGTTATCAATTTTCAGAAGACATGCCAAAGATACATATTTTATATTTTTCTGATTTTTTAATTTTTGTAAAAATTTTATAAAAGGAAAATATTTTTGTGTTTTTATATTTTCTTATGTACATATGATACAGGATATGAGTTACCATCATCACTTATTCGTTTCCTCTACCAGACGTTTCAACGTATTCGAAGACATGCTTCTCATACCGAGCTTTTCGATCAAGAAGTTGAATCTTTCTCTAGGCAAGGGTTTGGTGAAGATGTCAGCGAGTTGGTATTCAGTCTGGACAAAGTATAATTCCACGATTCCATTTTCCACTTGCTCCTTTATAAAATGATAGCAAATATCGATATGCTTTGCCTGTGAATGTTGAACATTATTGCAGCATAACGCAATCGCACTCTTGTTGTCGCAGTACAGAGGGATCTTATTGAATTTAAAGCCATAATCTGTTAGTTGTGAACGAATCCATAGGATTTGTGAGCAACACCCAGATAAGGCAATATATTTAGCCTCTGTACTCGATATGGTAGTGCTCTTTTGCTTCTTGGACGACCAGCTAACAAGTTTGTTGCCTAAGAACTGAGCGCTGCCCGATGTACTACGTCTAGTGTCTTGACACCCCGCATGATCGGCATCTGCATAAGCTGTGAGTGACATATCGGTATCCTTCGAGTACCAGAGTCCCATGTTAATGGTTCCGTTAAGGTATCGAAAGATCTGTTTCACCGCTTGTAAGTGCTTTTCGGTAGGCTTTGCCTGATACCGAGCACATAAGCAGACTGCATGTATTAGGTCAGGTCTACTGGATGTAAGATACATAAGGGACCCAATCATGCCACGGTAAAGTGTGGCATCAACTGGTTTCCCCTGTAGATCTTCATCCAGTTTGCTCTTTTCAATCATAGGTGTGTCGACAGAATCAGTAGTATGCATGCCATATTTTTTAACAATTTCAGAAGCATATTTAGACTGGTTAATGAAGATGCCTCTGGGACTTTGAGAAATTTGTAATCCTAAGAAAAATGATATTTGTCCCATCATCGACATCTTGAACTTAGAGGTCATCTTATTAGCAAACTCATTACACATGGCAGTATTAGTGGATGTAAATATTATATCATCAACATAAATTTGTACCAGTAATAAGTCATTTCTAGCTTGCCGTGTAAAGAGTGTTGGATTAACTACACCTTTGGAGAAGTGTTGTGATATAAGGAAGCTTAAGAGCATATCGTACCATGCACGTGGTGCTTGTTTGAGACCATAAAGGTCCTTTTTGAGCTTGTACACATGCGATGGGTTGTCCTGATCAACAAATCCTTCTGGTTGAGAAACGTAGACCTCTTCTTTGAGCTCGCCATTCAAGAAATCCGTTTTGACATTCATTTGGTAGATTGTCATATTCTTGTGAGCGGCATTAGCTATGAAGATACGAATGGCCTATATTCTAGCAACCGGTACAAATGATTCCTCGAAATTGATTCCTTCTTTTTGTCTGAATCCTTGAACAACAAGTCTAGCCTTATTTTTTAGAACCCCGCTAGATTCATCTGTTTATCTATTTTAGCTTGATCAAGAATACTTTATCTGGACACGGCACCAATTCCCAAACTTTAAGTCTTTTAAATTCATAAATTTCTTCTTGCATTGCATCAATCCATGATGGTTCGGTCATTGCTTGTTTGAAGTTCTTTGGTTCAACTAAAGTTAAGAAGGCATCAAAATAACACCACATGGCATCAGTTTTAAGTTGCTTCCTTGTAGATACAGAGAGAGAAGGATCACCGATCACATTTGCTATAGGATGATCCTTAGTCCCTCTACCAAGGTGTTCAAATAGAGTGTGGATTGTAACACAAATATGATTGATTGTCCTTGGAATAAAGTCTTGTGGAGATTACTTAAGTGGATCATCATGAAATGTTGGATGTTTTGGTGATTCCTTTAAAACCCTTGAGAAAGATTATGGAGAGAATGTTTCTTGATCATGTGAAAGGGAATACATGTTTGATGGAGCATCCTGTTTAATGAGATTGACACAGGAGAATCAGCTAAATCTTATAGTCACTTGAGCAGCCGCTTCTTTAACTGGAGAAACAGTAATTGAGTTGAGTGAAATAAAGAACTCATCGAACTATTGGTTAGAAACAAACGATTCCCAATCATCTCTGTTAGTGGAATACAAGGTTGTTGAGAAACAGGTTTTGAAACGAGTCTTGTACATGATGTAGCAGGAGTCATATATTGAAGCCCGGGTTCTGAACTGAATTGTTCAAAAGCCATTGATGTTAGCTCATCGAACGTTACACGAATTGTTTCAGAAATTATCCGGGTCTTTCTTTGCAGGGGCGTAACCAACGAAAATCCTAATGTCTGCTTTTGCATTAAATTTACCCAGATCCTCATGGTCATTGGTAGGATAACAAAGTGAACCAAAGACATGAAGAAATGATAAGTCTGGTTTCTTATCTTACATAAGCTCGTATGGAGTTTTGTTGTATTGGAGGCGTATCAAAGAACGGTTTTAGGTATAACAAGCTGTATTGATAGCTTCGGCCCCAAGAAATAATGGAGCTTTAGAAAATATCAGCATTGTTCGAGCAGCTTCAACAAGAGTATGATTGCGCCTTTCGACAACACCATTCTACTGAGGAGTGCGGGCTATAGAAGTTTGATGCGAGATGCCAACATTTTCATAAAATTCACGAAGTCTGATTGAACAAATTCGGTTTCCAATATCTTTCGACATACAGGACTGTTCAATTCAAAACAAACTTGTAAATTTTTTATACATTTTGATTATTGAGGCCGGCAGGACTTCAACTTTGACTTCAAAAACCCCCCCCTAACCCAGGTAAATCTTGAGTAATCATCGACTATCACTAAGATATACCTTTTCTCGTTAATACTAGCCACACGCATCGGGCCACACAAATCCATATGCAAAAGATATAGTTTCTCTTGGTTAGTGTCTTCAGCTTTGGGTTGATGAGAGGATTTTTTGCTTTTCCATAATGCACATGCTGATTGCAAATGATCTATCTGAAATTTAAGTCGTAGTGAATTCTCGTTCAAGACCGTCTTTAGCTGCTTGTTCAAAGTACCGAAGTCTAGAGATAATAATCGATTGGTGCCATAACCAGCTCTTAGGTCTTAGACAGCTCTGGATGAAAGATAGATCGAGAGAATAATAGCATGCCATCAAGAGAAATTGTGTACAAAATTGTTTCGTTGGGACCCTGACAGAGATCAACAGCCTTTTAAAATCGAATAAAGCAATTGCTTTTTCTGAAATGCAACATCAATATCCGTATCAACAAAATGGGCCAACATAAAACAAGATATGTCCCGATGCCCCTCAATGTATATACCCTAGAAATAACAACGTTTCCCCACTGAAAGTCCACCATACCCCAAAAATCTTCCAATCTGGTCGTTTCCCAAATCTAACATGTACCCAGAAATTACTAACAAAGAGTCATGACAGGAAGCGATTTTCCCATGTCATGTGTTCCGAACATCCAAAGTCCGATATACCAAAGTACAATCTGACAACCTGTAAAGACAAAGAATGAAGACAATGGAATAATATGTTGCATCGGATCCCAAGTATTGATTGGTTTCTGAGATGAATCATTCTTAATATTATACAATCTTAGCTATTTTACTCGAACCTATGTTTTTAACATTTTTGGGATTTCTGGTCAGATAGACTGTGTTAATCTCTGGTTTTGTATTTTAGTTGAGTGGGAAGTGGTTTGCTTAGAAGACACTATGTTAGTTGAGGTGATCCTAGTTAAAGGGCACGAGTTACCAACTATAGTGAAGGTTCTGCCTGTTGGTTTCCACTTAAATCCTACTTCAGTGAATACATGACCCGTAGGTTTCCAAATATTTTTGGAGTTTTTATGTTTTTTAGTAAGAATTTATTACGGTTATACCATTTTGCACAAGATCAAAAGACATTGTATCATGAACACCATCCAAACATAGATTTATTATAAGAATCACATAGAATTTTCAAAATTCGCATATTGACAGTGAATGCTTACATCAACAACGGATCATTTTTATTAACTTTCCTAGGTTGGGCTTTTACTTTATTCTTCTTGTTCCTACTTGGTGTCTGCGAAATCCTATCAATCTTTTAATTGCTGAAGCTTTGATTTCGCATAAACAAGTAGAACACTTCACACCTATAGAGACAACACAGGTGTGGTTAGAATCTAATGTATTAGAAGACCTCTACCTTTTAAAGTTTGCTGAGGAAGTAAAAGGTTCAGCAAACCTAACTTTCTTGACATTGTTCATGGGTGTGACAACAACCTTCTTAGTACTAGGTGTTATCGCATTAGGGCACGTATCTTGAACATATACAAGCAACTCCTGAATTCTTGTGGCATACTTACAGCAAAGTCTAACTCACTATCTAAAGGTTGTATTTTCTTTAGTTTAATCGAACTTTTTCCCGAGAGAGTATTAGAGCTTGTTTCTTGAGGTGTTTTCCTAAGATAGTCTATGTGAGCATCCCTATTTTGCAATAACCTAGGAGGCAACGGTACTAAATCAAGCTTGAATATGCCTAGAGCAATAGTAGTGGCAGAAGGTGTGTGTACAACATGTTCAATAATTTCTTTTCCTTTTAATTTTCGTAAATCGTTTTTCAATGATGTAATCACAAAACCATGTCTTGAATTTGAGCTTTTAAATCCTCATTTTCCATAGATTTTAAGTTCAGTTTGTTAATTAAAGAGTCACTTTGTTCTTTATGATGAACACGTGTCTGTTTGATCGAGTCAAACTGATCTTTAAAAACCTGTTTCCACTTTGATTAAATTTCACACAAAGACGCTCATTTTCCAGAAAGCAATTTTGCCACACTATTTTCCAGTTCCTTATTTATGGGCTCAAGTTCACATTTATCATGATCAACGTTATGTTCCTTGGTATTCTCTCTTAAAGATTTAATAGTATCCTTCAACTTATAAATGGTCTTGTCTTTATCTTGTAGCCGAGCTTTCAAATCATTGATTTCAAAATATTCTGAAATTTCAACAGCATTTTGACTAACACAAGATTCATTGTTTTGAAAAACTTCTTGTTTTAATTGCATTGATACTTTGAGAGAAATACAATGTTTTTCAAGTTGTGAGTAATTTTTCAAAAAATCAGTATATGCTTGTTTTGATTTGGAAAGCTCAGCATCAAGATTCAGACACTTTTCACACGATTCACTTGAGAAATGATTGGAGAATGTTCTTGTTCTTGTGATGATGGAATACTTGCTGATGGAGCATCCTGGTCAATAGAAGTTGACACAGGAGAATCAGCTAAAACTTCAGCTCTTAGAGCAGCAGCTTCTTGAACTAGAGAAACAAAAATTGTTGGAGGATTGAAGTATTCATCAAACATTGGTTGAAACAAACGAATCTAATGATCTGTATTTGGTAGAATACAAGGTTGTTAAGAAACAGGGTTTGAAACGAGTCATGTACAGGATGTAGCAGGAGTCATAGCATGAAGCCCAGGTTCTGAACTGAATTGTTCAGAAGCCATAGCTGTCAGCTCATCGAATGTCACATGAATTGTTTCAATAATTATCTGGGCCCTTTTATTATAGATTCAGAACGCTTTCTTTGCGGGCGCGTACCCAACGAAAATACCAATGTCAGCTTTTGCATCAAATTTACCTAGATCAGCATTGTCATTGGTAGGATAACAGAGTGCACCAAAGACGTAAAGGAATGATAAGTCCGGTTTCTTGTCTTGCATCAGCTCATATGGTGTTTTGTTGTATCGATGATGGATTAACGAACGGTTTTGGGTGTAACAAGCTATATTGATTGCTTCGGCCCATAAAAATAATGGAGCTTTAGAAAATATCAGCATCGTACAAGCAGCTTCTACAAGAGTTTGGTTTTGCCTTTCGACAACTCTGTTCTGCTGAGGAGTGCGGGCAACAGAAGTTTGATGCGATATGCCAACTTTTTCAAAAAATTCATGAAGTGTCTGATTGACAAATTCGATTCCATTATCTGTTCGAACATTACGGACGGTGGCTTTCAAACGAACTTGAATATTTTTGATGCATTTGATGATGGCTATAGGAGCTTCATCTTTTGACCTCAAGAATCTGACCCATGTAAATCGTGAGTAATCATCAACAACTACTAAGATATACATTTTCCTGTTAATACTTACCATACACATGGGGCCACATAAATCCATATGCAAATGATACAGTTTCTCTTGGTTAGTGTCTTCAGCTTTGGGTTGATGAGAGGATTTCTTGCTTTTTCCTAATGCACATGCGGAACATAAATGATCTTCTGAAATTTCAGTCTAGCAATTCCTTGTGAAAGACCATCTTTAGTTAGCTTGTTCAAGGTGCCGAAGTTGAGATGAGATCATCACGGTGCCATAACCAGCTCTTAGTCTTTGACGCTTTGGATAGAAGATAGATCGGTGATGATTTAAGCATGTCATCAAGAGAAATTGTTCGGAATCCAGAAAGTAGATCAACACCTTCTAAATTGCGAATAAAGCACGTGTTTTTCTGAAATGCAACTTCAAGATCCGGATCACAAAATTGGCCAACAGAAAATAAGTTATGTCCTAGCCCCTCAACATAGTATACTCTTGAGATAATAACGTTACCCAGCTGATAGTCACCATACCCCATGATCCTTGCAATTTGGTCGTTCCCGAATCTAACTGTACCCAGAAATTTACAAACAAAGTTCATAAGCTAAGAGCGATTCCCTGTCATGTGTTTCAAACATCCAGAGTCTAGATACCAGAGTACAATCTAGACAACCTGTCATGACAAGAGAAGAAGACAATGGAATGTCTGTAACATTGGATCCCCAAGTATGATTGGGTTCTGAGTGGTTAGCATTCTTAGATTTTACAATCTTTGCATTTTTCCTCGAACCTATATTTTTTATTTGTTTGGGTCTCCTACTATAGACTTTAATCTTTGGCTTTTTAGTTTCAACTGAGTGGAAAGTGGTTTGCTTAGGAGGCACTACGTTAGTGGAGGTGAACCTAGTTAAAGGGCACGAATTACCAACTATAGTGAAAGTTTTGCCTGTTGGTTTCCACTTAAATCCTACATCAGTGAATACAGTACCCGTAGGTTTCCAAATAGTTTGTTTTTTATGTTTCTTAGCAGATCTAGCACGGCTATTCCCATTTTTCACAAAAACAAGAAGACACATATCATGAACATCATCGAACATAGATTTGTTACAAGTAGCACATAGAACAACAGAATTCGCATTTGATGAATCCTTAACATTAACATCACAACTTGGTTCAGTAACACGATTCTTTTTATTAACATTCCTAGGTTGGGCTTCTACTTTATTCTGCATGTTCCTACTTGGTGTGTGCAAGATCCTATCATTCTTTTTATTGCCTTTAGGCTTTGATCTGCAGTTACTAGTAGAATACTTCACTCCTGTAGAAGATAATACATGTGTGTTAGAATATGAAGATTTGGATGACTTTATCTGTTTAGTGTTGTTTGAGGAAGTGAGAGGTTCAGCAAACCTAATTTTCTTGACCTTGTTCATGGGTGTGCTAGCAATCTTTTTAGTACTTGGTGTTATCGCACTAGGGCATGTATCTTAAACACATACAAGCAACTCCTGAATTCTTATGGCTAGCTTACAGGCAAAGTCTAACTCGCTATCTAAAGGCTGTTTCGCTTTAGCTTGTTCGACTATTTCCCAAAGAGGATTAGCATGTTCTTAAGTGTTCCTGAGATAGTGTAAGTGAACATCCCTATTTTGCAATAACCTAGGTGCCAAAGGTACTAAATCAACCTTGAACATGCCTGGAGCAATAGTGGTAGCAAATGGTATTTGTGCAGCATTCTCAACAATTTCTTTCCCTTTTAATTTTTGTAAATCATTTTTCAATGATGTAATCACAAAAACCTTGTCTTGAATTTGAGCTTTTAAATCATCATTTTCCACAGATTTTAAGTTCAGATTGTTAATTAAAGAGTCACTATGTTCTTTATGACAAAGACGATTGATCTTTAAAAACCTGTTTTACATGATTAATTTCATTACAAAGACGCTCGTTTTTAGAAATTAGTTTTGCCACACTATTTTCCAGTTCCTCATTTATGGGCTCAAGTTCACATATATCATGATTAACATTCTCTTCCTTAGTATTCTTTCCCAAAGATTTGATAGTATCCTTTAATTTACAAATGGTTATATCTTTATCTTGTAGCTGAGCTTTCAAATCATTAATCTCAAAATATTTTGGAATATCAGGATTATCTTAATTATCACAAGGTTTTTCATTTTGAAAATTTCTTGATTTAGTTGTATTGTTGCTTCAAGAGAAATACAATGTCTTTCAAGTTGTGAGTAATTTTTCAAAGAATCTTTATAAGCATTTTCTGATTTTGAAAGCTCTGCCACAAGATTGTTACACTTATCACAAGATGTACTTCTTTGCATTTCCATATTCATAGAATGAACATTCAAAGACATAGAATTCATCACAGTTAAACGAATATCTTGAGACATGATTTTATGTAAGAGTCGATCGTTTTCCAAAAGAATTTATTTCTTAGCAATTTCCAAACATTGTTTATCAACTGAAGACTGTTGAACAACTACTTCCATTTGGTCAAAAACTGTTTGTACTTCCGTTATTTCATTTAGAAGATCTTTATCAAACACATTAAAAATGTCTTTTAAAGATTTTGGAAATGGAATAATTTCATTGTTAAAAAACAGTTTTTGTATGTTCAAACCCCCATTCACCCTCTTCAAGAGCACTAGGTGTTGTCCTCTTCTTCACCACAGAGTCAAAATGGGCGAGGTGGAATTTAAGCTTTTTAAGGCTTGCATTCACCAAACTCACCTTAGGTAGTTCACTAGGAACTTCCATTATGACAGGTGGTGTATGGGAAGGTTCAATGGTAGGATTGATTATATGAAACCAAAAAGCTTGTTCAGCCGATAATTCTTGTTGTGGAGTAAAACGGTTTCCAAAATCCTCAGATAGTCTATTTAGCTTTTCATAATCAATAGGTTTATGAGAAATTTTCTTTGCAATAATTTCTGGATCTTTTACTTTTTCAGACATTTTTGATCGACTCTCATCTTCCAAAATCAATGTTTCTTCATCATCAATCACAAGCATAGCAACATGTGTATTAGACATAACACCACCATCATACAAGGTTGGTTTAATCCTCTAAGCTCTCTTAAGATAAAATAGATTTTGATAACCTATAGCTTGTTTGTATGCATTATCTTAAAACGCTTGTGGCTTAGTTAACATGTGCACTGTTTGAGCAGATTGATCCACTTTACAAATAATATTATCAAGTTTTATAATCTTCTTTTCCAAATCAATTTCATTTTCCATATATATATATATTCACTTTTTCTTTGGATTCATTTTTGAAAACTGCAAAAGTTTGCAATAAAGATTCTTTTTCTTTGATTTGTTTAGAAAGATTTTGCTCAAGTGAGTCAACTTGTTCTTTGAGTGCAAGTTTTTCTTTAATCATATCATCCATTTGAGAATCAATCATTTTTTTACGACTGCTTAAATCAATATTAAGACGTTGTTCAAAAGTTTTGACTCTTTCTTTATATCTCTCAAGCTCAGCGGTTATTGATTCATAATTCTATTCCTTATTAGCCTTTTCCCAATTATTCACATGAGTAATCATTTGTTCGGACATTTGTTCAATCACAGATAAAATCATTGAATCTTGTTGTGCCTGCAAATTAGTATCTTGAACAGTTGCCTGTTGTGTTTCTTGCAAATATTAAGAATATGGAATGATATTGCTATCACTAGATATCTCATTATTTGTAAAATCCATAACTGCTGATTGTTTAAAATCCTGCAATGCATGCACACTTTGATTATCCATATCATTGAGATAGGTTTGAGAATTAGGTACCTCTGAGATAACGTCAGAACCATAGTTGGAAATGTTAGCCATATGAACCGCTTGAGCAGTCAAGAGACCATCACAGTCATAATCATAAGTATCAAGATCCTCAGTCTGGAAAGCAACATTGTGAGGAATGATTGTTTGAGCTTGACCTGCTAGAATTCCTGGATCTACAAGAAATGCGAGTTGTTCCTCATCCAATACTTGTCCAGCTTCCTGAGCTTTTGCTAACATTGCTTTCTCCTTATACCATGCTGCATTCCTTGGTCGCTTAGGTTGAGTGCATTGCCTAGCCATATGTCCTTCACCTTGGCAGTTGTAGCATTTAACAACTCTTGCCTGTCCACTTGTAGTATTTTCCCTTAAACTAATAGCATTGCTCTTGTAAGTAGTACCAGAATAATTTTGCCCTTGTCTCCCCTGAATTTGTTGCACTATGACCCTGCCATCTTGAATAGTGGCTTGGTTTCTTGGATTAGAGGAAGTTATGAGTTGATTATTGGTAGAAGGGAACCTCGAAGAAGCTACAACTGTTAGAAAAGCCATTGCTTTATTGAGACAATCAATCGGATCATCTCCAGGAGAAAATACAAGAACAGCAAAACCTAAGTCTACAAATGGAGACTCAGTCATAAGTTGTGTAAGAGCTTGAGGTGATTGATAAGAAACTTGTGTAATTACTTGTGGAACATATGAGGTTTGATGATTCATTTGAGACTGAAATGTATGTGATGGGGGAATGGGTGAATGATTGAATTGAGTTTGTGATGGATAATGAGATGAGTAATGTTGATTGGGTTGAATTAATCTATGTTGTGATGGAAATAATTGTTGTTGAAGTTGAGGATTGTTGTAAGAAGACTGATAAGTGTTGAAGTTAGGTGGTGTCATCTACTGATTTGCAACAAATGCAAGTGGATCTTGATTGCGTTCACGCATAATACGGACTTCATTTGCATAGAGTTAGTGTTATTTAAGATATGCATGAAGTTGATCAAAGTTGGAGGTATGCAAATCTTTAACAAGCTTGACATCAGTCATAAACTTACTCCATTCAGGTGGAAGACTGTTTAAGAACTTGGTATTAACTTGAAATTGCTCCATTTTCATTTTTGTAGATGTTCATATCGTTAATTAGCTGAGTAAATCTCAAGTAATACGTGTGAAGTGATTCCCCTTTGATGTGAGTAAACTTATCAAATGCATCATACAGCTTACACTCTCTTTCTTGCTTTGTCAAAGAGGTACCTTGCATAAGTAATTGAACTCTCTCCCATAAATCTTTAGCAAGTCTGTGATGATTCACAAGTGAGTAGATATTAGCAGGTAGACCTTGAAGGATGATATTTGTAGCTTTCATATCACAATCAGCTTAAATTTTCTCAGTAGCAGATAATTCAGCATATTTCTTTGTTCTGATCACTCCATTCTCTTCAACCGTAGGCCAAATGAGAGGACCATGTTCAACTGATTCAAGTATCATTCTTCCGTGCTCTTTATTTTGCATGTATAATTCTATTCTACTTTTCCAAGAATCATACAGGTGTTTGTCCAACATAGGTGGACGATTGTCAGCACCGGAGAGTATCATGTACTCAGCAAGAGTATTCTTTTGTCCAAATGAAATAATTGAATCCATTTCAATTCAATGTGAAAAGATAAAAATGATCGTACAGTGATTGGAGGTTGTTGTGCTAAAGTGAGTTTTGATTAATGAAGTTGAGACTATCGAAATACAGGGGATTTTACAATTCTTGATAAAACCATAAAATTAAGTTTTCACAAGATTTTACAAATCAAAGAACAACCGTATAATTCACCTTTACAAACGATACGAATGATTTGCCTTAACAAAATATCATGTATAAGTCGCCTTTGTAAAACAACACGTATAATTCTCCTTTGTTAAAGAAATGTATAAATCGCCTTCACAATAAACGAATGTATAAATCGCCTTCACAAACACGAATGTATAAATCGCCTTTGTTAAACGAGTGTATAAATCGCCTTTGAGACGTATAAATCGCTTGACCAAATATACGTATAATTCGCATGTATGAAACGTATAAATCGCCTTCACAATAAACGAATGTATAAATCACCTTCACAAACACGAATGTATAAATCGCCTTTGTTAAACGAGTGTATAAATTGCCTTTGAGAAAAACAATGTATAAATCGCTTGACCAAATATACGTATAATTCGCCTGTATGAAACGTATAAATCGCCTTCACAAGTTATCATGTATAATTCGCCTATAGGAATAAGTATAATTCGCCTGAACAAATAATCTCGTATAATTTGCCTATAGGAACGTATAACTTGCCTGAAATGTTACGAAACTCAAAAATCAAAAATCTTAAAAAGACTTACTTTTTGACGTTTTTACCTGATTTTTCTTGTACTTCTTACCTATCTAACACTATTAGAACCTTAAAAACACAAACTTTAATGTTTTTGACACGAAAAATTTGAAATCAAGAATCTTGGTACAAAACCCTCTTTTTAATCAAAAAGACTAAAAAAGATGATATTTTTTATGGTTTTTGAAAGATTTTCTTGTACTTCTAGTCTAAACTAAGATAAATAAGAAAGAAAGTTAAAAGCTTTATGGTTTTTAAACCCTCAAAAAGTGAAAACTCTTTGAATGGATTCGAACAAAAAAAACTAGTAAACCGAGTAGACAAAACGCACACAACACCTATACAAACACCCCATGGCTCTTGATACCAATTGTAGAATATCTTAACACATGTATGATAGGATTCACTTAGGGTTTTAGAGAGGGAAATAGATGGTTAGATTAACACTTAGAGATAGAAAGAAAAAGGATAATATTAAATTAGTGAAAATGTGAGAAATGAACAACCAACACCCTCTTCATGTGTGGAGAGGGTATTTATACTCCAAGCATAACCGGCCATGGGCTTAACTTGGGCTATTCTATGTGTCTTTGGCCCGGTTAGCTTACAAACATAACATAAGATTAACCTACGAGCTACGACTATCTATATTGGTAGTGACCGATACTTTACGTGTTTCTAACACACTTTCCCAGAAGCCACATAATCACGAACAAAATGTATATCTATCTTGATATGTTTCGTACGCTGATGCTGAACCGGATTTACAGACATATATACGACACTAACATTATCACAATAAACAAGAGTAGCTGTAAATAAAGGAGTATGCAACTCACGCAACAAATTGCAAATCCATGCAGTCACCACGATATTCAGCTTCAGCACTAGAGCGTGACAAAGTAACCTGCCGCTTGGCAAACCACAATAAAAGGTTATCACCAAGAAATACGCAATACCCGGAAGTAGACCGTCGGGTAACAGGGCAACCAGTCCAGTCAACATCAGTATAGGCAGTAAGCTGAGCAATAGATGAAAAATGATTGTTAGCCCATGCATAATAAATAAGTAAGCCCAAACTCGTTTGTGGGTTTGGGTCCATTAGGGTTTCTAGGTTATGTAACCTCTTTATATTGTGTTTTAATAAACATTATAACCTATGGAGCTTACTAAATCTAATATGGTAATCAGAGCCTTCCCTAAACTCTCTCAAAACACCATATGCCTAAAACCCTAAAAAAAACACTTGTTGTCGTAAGTTTTTTTTCTTTTTGTTTCTTTCTCTGCTTGCTAGCTGATACTTTTTATTGCTTTTGCTTTGCTTTGCCTACTAAGTTTTACCACCGCCACCATATCAATTAGTTAATATTTGCAATGTTTTAAACATCTCTTTTTGTGCCATACAACAATGCACCTGCTAGTCCAGGTCCAATTATCCATCAAGCCTCAGCCTTTATTCCAATATACCAAGCCCAAGCTTCTACTTATATAGGCCCAGTCCACCAACCAGTTGCAGCTATGCCATATTTTAGGACATCTACAGTATCGTATGCAAATATTTTTCAAGCTACTATACCCCCGTAAGCTTTTCAAACTATGACAATTCAAGACCCAGCGTGGCATATGGACACGGATGCCTCATCACACTTGCGGACAACACATGTATACTCACAACCCTTAGTAATTCAAGCATTTATCCGTATGTATTTGTTGACAATGGTCATTCTATTCCTGTCACTCATACCAGACATAGCTTCTTGCCTACATCTTCTAAGCCTTTTCAACTCAATCATATTCTTGTCACACCTCACATAATTAAGAATTTAATTTATGTTCATAAATTTACTCATAACAATGATGTCTTTGTATTTGATGCTTATGGTTTTTCTGTAAAAGATTACCAGACCCAAAGGCTTCTTCTCTATTGTGATAGTATGTGCGACAACAACATTCATTTCAAACTCCAGTTGTTTTGCTTTCATTTAGTTCCACTACATTGCACATACGCCTCGGTCGTCCCGGGGAAGGTGTGCTTCGTCATTTAGAGTCAAGTAATTTAATTTCATCTCAAAAATCAAAGTTGTCCGCTTTGTGTCATGCATGTCAATTAGGTAAACATGTTAAGCTTCCATTTTATAGTTCTAAGTCTTCTGTTAAGTCTGTTTTTGAAATTATTCACTCGGATTTATGGACATCCCCAATTGCGAGTGAAAGTGGAATTAAATATTATGTTATTTTCTTAGATCACTTTTCGCACTTTGTTTGCGTCTACCATTTGCATAAAAAATTTGATTTGTTTGATACCTTTGTTGCTTTGCGTGCTTATGTCAATAAACAATTTAATGTAGACATCAAGTCTTTGCAATGTGACCATGAGGGTGAATATGACAACACCCGCTTCCATGACCTTTTTTGCCAAAATGGCATATAATTTTGCTTTTCTTGCCCTCGCACTTCCTAACAGAATGGAAAATCTAAACGTATGCTTTGCACCATTAATAATCTTATATGTACATTGCTTTTTCAAGCTCACATACTTCCCTCTTATTGGGTGGAAGCTCTTAATATGGTTGCTTACCTTTTGAACATATTAGCCTTCTACCGCTTTTAATAACAAAATACCATTCACCAAACTCTATAACCAAACACCCACATATGAACATTTGCGTGTTTTTAAATGCCTTTGTTATCCTCACATTTATGTTCCACACAAACTCGAACCCCCTTCTACACCTTGCATATTTCTAAGTTACCTCTCCAATTACCGTGGTTATCGATGTCTCGACTTATCATCTAATAAGATAATTATCGCGAGACATGTACGATTTGATGAAGACGTTTTCCCTTTCGGGACT
>BQNB010150103.1:0-10391 GCA_026074375.1 Tanacetum coccineum
ATATACATAATAGGTCCTTATTTATATAATGCATTAAAATTAGAAAAAAGCCCGTGCGTGCACGGGCATTATAACTAGTTATACATCTAAGATAGATTAGTAATTAGCTAAAGGGGAAATATTAGCTACAATTTATTGCAGCTAATTTGCTACAATTTTGTGCTAATATTGTGAGTCCCTAAGTACTGTTTGCGGGTCTTTGAATCCTGTTTGCGGATCCATGAGTCATTTGTTGTGTATTTTTAGTGGGGATTGTAGCCAATTGGCTACAATAATTATAGGCAAGTTATCCCCTTAGCTAAAATAGTTTGCTTTATAAACTAAATTACGTAGATATATAATAAAATAAATATCAAATATCTAATGCATACAATAAAATGCAACAAATAAAATGTCAAATATCTAACAATTGGTTTACTTTTACGTAATAAAATTGATAATGTATGTACAAATAAGCTATTAATAAGTTTTTGATGTTGCATATTAATCGCACTAGACCTATTTCATTCACTAATATGCTTGTTTTTTTCCCTCGACTAAGATAGGGAACGACTTTACTTTCATTCATAAGAAATGGACCATAACTAACATGACCCGACCTGAAACATTGGACGGTTGGTTGATTGATTTATCAATTGATTTTTTTTTGCCTTAACAAAACTGGGAACTAACTTAGTTTTGTGGCTGGGTCCGCCACTGCGTGTTCAAACCTCAAAAACTATGACAAGTGTCCCAATAATATAATTAGGCATGTAAGTAGGCCTATTAAGTAGGTCTGTATATCCAAACTCTTTACCTATTGCCATACACCATTCTTCTATTTATTTTCGCCGCTGTAAGTATAGTATGGGCACATGCTATTAAGCTGTAAAGACTGAACCTTCTAAGAAAACAAAAATGAGCATCTTTTAAGTTAGGGGTAGACATTTGTCGATTTGTGAATTTTTTTTTAAACTAAAACCAAACCGTAAAGTTCGGTTTTTGACAACGATGCATGTTGTAATAAAAAGACTGTAACCTAAAATCACTATTCACATAATCACATTGCATGTTTTAAACAATGATGCAAAAGTTCTTTATTTTGTTTTTTTTTCTTTCGTGTGTTTAATTTAATTTTTTTCTAATTCTACTTGTCATAATTCTCCAACTGAAGTCATATTTACCTACCACATACATAACAAGAAAACAAAACTAGGTTGTGCAAACAGACGGATTTTTTTTCTATTGCACAATGTCCCAGCTAAACAAAGTAATTGCATCTATTCCGACACAGTATAAGAAACACAAATAATACAATCAAAAAAAACGTCATTCTTTAGATCTTGGACTTGGTCCTCGAACATGCTCTTCTATTACGAAACATTACATAGAACGCCACCACATCACAAAATAAATACCGTGGAACAGACTTTTATTCTTCTTCGAGTCAGTTTTAACATATCGATCCAAGACCTCAATTCACACCGTAAAGTTTAAGATCCATAAAACGGCCACCCCACACACCGATTTTATTAATTTAGAAATCATCTCATTGGCCGATGTTACAATCGAAGAAACAAATGAATCCATTGGTTTCAATCCCAGTACATCACAATTCACAAAGATAAGACTCAATACTATACCAAGTCCTGAAAATGTAAAAAAATCCTTATAGGTAAGATTTAGCAGTACCTTCCAAGCGAAGGTGTTCACTTTGTGGGAAACATATTCGAACATCTCACCAAGTCTTACCAGATCACCTTTCGAAGTAATCGCGAATCTATCATGTTCTTCTCTGCACGAAGCCACGTATAACAACACAGAATTGTTCAATGTCCCAAGACCATGAAATCAAGAGACTGCAGTAAACACCACAGGGTTAATCGACAGTTCAGCTAACTCTCAAACTTGAGTGAGTTCCAGCCCTCCATCTCAGCTGTCTACGAAACGAATGGTAAAGACTAGGATGGCGCAAGTGTTTTCTAGACTACTGTAATTTGTTTTCTACGTTTTCGAGAGAGCATATCGCCTATGGAATTCTTCCTTTAAGCAATGCCCCCATCACACACACGTCTATACCACAGAATAAAGATCGAAAGGCCAATCCACAAGTTCCATACTTCTCATGAACAAAAGAGCAGGTTAATACCCTGTTTCCTCTCAAGCCTCCTAACCTCTTTAATAAATATTTATCCAACATAATTAGCTCCTTTACCCAAATCTCAATCAATCTTTCCATTGGCTCGTTATATGCCTTGATAACAACGAACCAAAGCGAGCTCATGGCTAAAAATCTCCAAACCATTTTAACTATCAATCCTCCTATTAAGAAGCATAAAGACTAAAAATACATAGGCACCACCGTTATCTTTAGGACAAGAGCCTCTTTCCCATTGAACTCCACGAAGCTTTTTTTACCCGAAACTCTACATGACCTATTGAAAATTTACATTCGAAGAGATTCCAGAATGTTGTATGACACCAGCACAGGACACTTTAAAAACATTTACATGTGAAAAATAGGACATCGACCAAGTACCGATTTTGATTCTAACATGAGCCAGCCCTCCAATCGATAACTTTCTTCACATCTTCCATCTTGGAATAGACGTCTTCTAATTCTAATCAATAATGTCCTTCCAATATTTGAATTTATTCCATGCCCCTACATCATAAGAACCAAATATAAAACAGGACGCTTTAAGAACAAGGACATCGAATTTGGCGCCGATCGATTGAGACTTTACCATTATCACAACTTCACATGCCCAGATTTTTCTTTTGGGCACAATATTGGATTTTTAAACCTGAAACCTATGAAAAACAATCAAGAACATCGGATAAGAGAAAGTCATATATACATCTCGCGCCCTTCACCTATAAAAAAGTCATCTCATCATCCGCATAGAACATTTGCGAAAGATTAACCAAACCACCAAACATCGATACAATTGGAAACTCTAGCGCCCGCATCAATCCACTCTTGAAATGAATATAGAGACTTTCCATGAATTAATAAAAATAAAACTAAGAGAGAGTAACGGATTCACCTTGAGTTAAGACCTCTAACCAATTGAAACCATCGTTGGACTACCATTGATAAGATCGACCCTTTCGAAGATTGACGACTACATTGATCCATTTTGCTTATTTATCCCCAAACCCAAACTTGCCTAAAACATCATCAGAAAATCCACCTTACCGAGTCATATGCGTTTTTCAAAGTCCACTTTGTAAAGAAGATATGTTTTTTCTTCTTCTACACCAAGACTTGACCTTCATTAAAAAAAAGGCCCATCAAGAATTGCGCTATCTTTAATGAAAGCCGATTGACCCTCATTAATAATTCCCCCCAATGACATCAACAAGACGAATAGTAAAATCTAGCAATGAATATTATATATGCTACCAATGAGGCTAATCGACTAAAATCCTAACAAGATTAGCATCCGAATTTTTTGGAATTAAGCAATGGAAGATTAATTTACACCCTTTGGGTAAATCAGAAAAATTACACAACACAAAAATACCTCACCTCGCTTCACAAACATCCCTAATCCACAAATGCCAAAAAGTGCTCTGAAACACTGAAACGTGAATCCATCCGCACCCGGCTTTGGTCGGTACCACATTCCGCAAACGATTTCTTAAATTCATCATTAGAATACCTTCCCTCTCATAGATCCACTTTGCTCAATGTATAAATCTATATAGGAAAGTCAAGACTAATAGAAGCCTAGGTTTTGTCCCGGCTTACCAAACGGATTGGCAAATGGTCGAAGAACTCTTTCTTGACATCATTCGGGTTTTCAATACTCAATTACCAACACCATAACCCCCCTAATATTTTGAATATTAACGCCTACAAGTTTATGATACCATGAAAAAAACCGGAATTCTCATCTCCTTCTACAGCCCATTGAAATTTTAGCCTTTTGACCTTCCTTCAGATTCTAAATTATCTATCTGTTTGGATTTGTAGA
The DNA here is from genome assembly GCA_026074375.1 of Tanacetum coccineum. Classification (NCBI taxonomy): domain Eukaryota; kingdom Viridiplantae; phylum Streptophyta; class Magnoliopsida; order Asterales; family Asteraceae; genus Tanacetum; species Tanacetum coccineum. The sequence continues at coordinate 3,963 of BQNB010150103.1, forward strand.
AGAATAGCTAAGTGCGGGAATTGACCAGCTCTCCATCCCAGCCCTCTATCAATATCCATTATCATTTTCCTCCAACTGTTTTTTAAGTCTAAGCTGATCGTTTTTCCGGGTCCCCGAATTACTCTTATTCCAAATACGAATTACTCTTATTCGGGTTTTCTAAGCTGATCGTTTTTTCTAATTCTACTTGTCATAATTCTCCAACTGAAGTCATATTTACCTACCACATACATAACAAGAAAACAAAATTTGATTGTGCAAACCATCATTGGCTGAGCCACGAGAAGCCATCATTCTTCATTACTTTGGCTATTAGCCATGGTACACAAGTACACCACAAAAATAAATGACAAAGTTAATGACAATATGATGTAATTTCATATCCCACGTGAGTAGAGTCCAGCATCTAAGACTAGACTCCCTTAGACGCGTCGTCCCTTGTTACACGAACCCATCACAGCGCGGGACTTTTGCACAATTCGGTTGTCTCCATGGTTATTGCGTTTGTGCGAGTATATTTTGTCATTCAGTGAGGTAAGTTTGGAACCGTGGATAGTTAAGTTGGTGGTGATGTTTGTGGTAGAGTAAAAAACTGATGTTGCGCTGAGTTAGCGGTGGTGAAGACAGTCACCACCACATCCGGTCTAAACCATTTAAAACTCTCAACTTAGGCTTGTAAGTAACAATGATCACATAAATCGAACCTAGCAGCTGAAATTGGCGTCAATGTTCGATAAATCATACTAAAAGAAAACAAATGGTCACACCAATCCATAACACCACCAACATATCCCCAACCAAAACTGGAAAAATAGAAAAGCGCCAGCAATTAAAATAGGCATCACAACTCCCCTGGACAACAAAAGGGTCCAAAAATTCTGGTTTTATACCCACTTTATATTCATTTTAATCTAAACTTCATTCCTTCACCGAAAGAGACAAAAATACAAAGTTTGTGCTTAGGTGCTGGTTTTGCAAACCATCAGAATTATGAAACCGGCCAATGGATCTGTATCATCTTCAGGGAGTACTACACCACGCTGCTTCTTTCATTGCCTTGTAAAGTGTGGGTCTATAGGCTCCTGTAGTCTATGACCGTAACCTCATCTTCTGGAGCATCTAGGTCTTGGTAGCTGCACGTATCAAATACGACCACAGATTAGACCAGTACAAATGCGAATTTAGCATAGCTCTACCAAACCAACACAAAGATATATAAAACTGTATAGTTAAACCAAAACTTGCCTTCGTAAACGACGAGGATCCTGCCTAAATGATGGAGGTAAAGCAATCATTGGAGCAGGAGCAGTCATCTGAAGCCGAGCTAGCACATTTCTACCAACTCCGTCAAAAGGGGAAGGCCCGCCCTGATCTCGCATCATCCGCATTGCAACTTCAGGAGGAGCAGGGATAAAGGGGCCCAATGGACTACAAATAACAATTGTAAGACGTTAAATCACAACCATTAAAAGGGAAACACTGAATAAATTGCACATTTTGACCCATTTACTTGACTAAAATGGGTCAAGTTAAACATTCGCTAAAATAAATGGGTCATAACAGGTTCATAAGCCGCTCAATGATATAATTAATTACTCAGAAATCCATATTATTATTGTGATAATATTGGTTTTCAAAACATGATGAATGATACAATTATTTACTAAAAAAATCAATACTTTGGACAAAAAAGTGCCTGTGTGTCACACAACCCGACCTATTCTACCTCTACCTGATTTATCCCATCACCCAACCCACCCGACCTGCCCATTATTCTACCTCTAATATATGCATCAGAAAACTAAATGGAGAACAAGTAAGCTCACCCAGCACCAGGTACAGGCATCAATACTGGAGGTGGGGGAACGTCAGAAGAAAATTGAGCATGAACACCTTGCCCGCTAAAGGAACCAAACATCTCGTCATCATGACCACCACCATCATTGTTTGACTGAAACTCACTCGAGTCAGGATTCTCGCCCTTATCAAATCTATCACCACCATTGTTTCTATCTCTGCGGAAATCTCGATCGTCTTTCAATCGATCACCAATACCCGGTCTATGCCTCTGTGGTCTTTCCTTCTGTGAAAAGATTGAAACATCTTATTTAATAATAAAACATGGCAGGCATTGTGTTATCTAATGGTCCAAATGGAATGGAGAAGTTGACAAAAGATGGAAGCTATAGCTACCTTTCATGGTGTGGTTTATTATGAGATGCCATTAATAAATGATGTAAAAATAATTAGTGCTTCTATGTTACCATTAAGAAGGTAGATTTACAATTAAGATGAAAGACATGAATGAATGTTTAGTTATTGCAGCACTCATCACCTGAATAAATACACTTGTTTTCTTTTTTCAGCAGATGGACATATACTCCAGCATTTTGATAAAAACATAGATTAGGAGCTTGCAATAAATTAACAATTATGACAAAAGAACCAATACAACAGAATGTGAAACTATACCGGTAACGACTGCTGCATAATAGGTTTCCCACCAGGTGCATCTTCATCGCTGTAGATTTTGAACAAATTTATTATTGCCATATACAGAAAGGCACATAGAGAAAAGAAAGGTGGTATAGAGATGCTCTTACTTCATATAGTTTTGGAAATATAGATCTTCACGGACTTTAGAAGTTACTGTTAGACGATATTTATTTAAGCCCATGGCGTTATTATTACTTAATAGGCTTAGCCCATTTATGTTTTTTTATCTAGAATAATCTTCCAGAGATTATATATATTGTACTCCCTCCGTCTCATATTAAGTGTCCATTTTTGACTTTTTGAATTCTTTTTTCATAAACTTTGACCGTAAATATTTTTCTTTATGTTATATAATGGTTACTGAAAATTATACCAATGAAAAATACAGTCGAAACTCTATCCATTCATATATTTTGCATTGAGTATCATATAACATAAGAAGAAATAATTAAGGTCAAAGTTGAAGAAAAAAGACTTTGAAAAGTCAAAAATGGACACTTAATATGGGACGGAGGGAGTAATTGATTTGTTAATGAATGACAAGCCAAATTTACAATTCCAATATGGTATCAAGAGCAATGTCGATCCTTTCCTAATTCTTCTTCCTATCTCTCGTTCTTGTTCCTTCTCCATCTACTCCCAACCGGTTTCAGTAAAAAAAAAAAGTGTCGGCAAGATCAATAAGAAGAAAAACAAGTTACATGTATCATTGTTTTCTTTGTGTTTGGTATCTACACGTGTGAAAGAGCATAAAAACAAAAGATAAGGCTACTCCTATTATTATTATTTCTTTTCTTGTGGTTCTTGTTGACGCACGAAAAAAAAAAGGAATAGTATTTTGCCTTGTTTTTGGTTTATAAACATGCAGAATACTCTGTATGTGTTTTCGACCCGTGTTCCTCCATCCTCAACGGGTAATTTAGGGTGCGCTAGGTCTATATGCTACCAAGACAAGACCGCCCAGCCGCTCCCCAAGTGCTTTATGTACCATGACTAATCATGATCCGACATGGAATATGGACACAGGTGTAGGGCTGAGCAAATAGACCGGTGGACCGGACCGGACCGGAAAACCGGACCGAACCGGACCGACCGGACCGCGGTCCGGTCCACGGTCCGGGGTTTTGGACCAATTCGGTCTTCGGTCCGGTCGGTCCGGTCCGGTCCGACCAAAAACCCGAGATTAAGCCTTATAGGACCGGACCGGACCGAGGACCGAACCGGACCGGACCGACCCGGACCGGACCGTACCATTTCGGTCCGGTCCACGGTCCGGCTTTTTAGACCATTTCGGTCTCGGTCCGGTCCGGTCCGGTTTTGGACCGTTGCTCACCCCTACACACGTGCATCATCTCATCTCAATTCAAACACAAGTAATTTAAATATTGTTTATAATAAATGTTTATATCCATCTGTTTGTGTTGGTGATGGTAAATCCATAACCCTTACCAACACTGGTCATAGCATCTTACCTACTCTTAATCGTCCTTTATACTTATATAATGTTCTGGTCACCCCTAATATCATTAAAAATCTTATTTCTGTTCGTCAATTTACTAGAGATAATAATTGTACAGTTGAATTCGATGCATTTGGTTTCTCTGTGAAGGATTTTTTGACCCGTCATATCCTCCTCAGATGTGACAGTTCAGGAGATCTCTACTAGTCACTCAACCTTCTCTTACCCCTCATGCTTTGCTTTTTGTTAGTCCTTCTACGTGGCATCAACGCCTCGGGCATCCCGGGGAAGAAGTGTTACGTTTTCTTGTTTCTCGTGACTTTATTTCTTGTAATAAAGAGAAGTCTCCTCATATTTGTCACGCTTGCCAGCTTGGCAAACATGTTAGACTTCCGTTCTCTAGTTCAAATTCTGTTGTTACCCGTTCTTTTGAGATCGTTCACTCGGATATTTGGACTTCTATTGTTAGTACCGGTGGTTTTAAATATTATGCGTTATTTCTTGATCATTATTCTCATTATTTGTGGATTTATCCTTTACGTACTAAATCTGAAGTGTTTCAAAAATTCTTACATTTTCGTTCTTATGTTAATAATCAATTTAAGTGTAACATTATGGCTTTTCAGTGTGACCATGGTGGTGAGTTTGATAACATCAACCTTCTTAATTTGTTTACACAAAATGGCATTCAAAATAGATTTTCTTGTCCCAAAACCTCACAACATAATGGGAAGTCAGAACGAATGATACGTACAATCAATAATGTTATCCGCACCCTTCTCTTCCAAGCTCACCTTCCGCCAACCTTTTGGGTCGAGGCCGTACATATGGCCGCCTACTTACTTAATCTTCTTCCCTCTTCCGCCATTCAAAATGAAATACCATGTACCTGATTATTTAACAAACACCCACCTACTCACAAGCTTTACGTATCTTTCTGGTTTCTTTGTTACCCACATCTCGATTCACCTCATAAGCTTGCACCGCGTGCCACTCCTTGTATATTTTTGGGATATCCCGCTTATCACCGTGGGTATCGATGCCTTGACCTCTCCACCTACAAAATCATTCTTTCTCGCCATGTTACATTTGATGAACATCAATTTCCTTATGGTTGAATAACATCCTCAAACCTATCATCTTACACATTCCTAGACACCATATCATCTCTTATCACCCGACACATTATTCACAACAACACCAACAATCACCCGACTCATATTGAGCCCAGCCACACAACTCAAAATGAGCCCAATACACTTATCGACCCAACACCATCCTCATCTCACTCTACCCACTCGAGCCACTCTACCCCTTCGGCCCATCCGACACCCACGCAAACCACTTCAACCGCTGCCCAACCACCTACCACTACCGAAACTGTTTCTCCACCCACGGCCCAACCAACGACCCAAAACCCCCCCAACTCGAATTCATCCTATGGTCACACGTACCCAAGTCGGTACGGTTAAGCCCAATCCTCGTTTTCAAGGTCATGTCTCTCATATTTCTCCTCTTCCTAAGTATCCACCTATTGCCTTATCTGATGCTAACTGGCGAGATGCTATGTACGATGAATAAAATGCATTAATTAAAAACATTACTTGGATTCTTGTACCGAAACTACCTAATGTGAACGTGGTTCGGTCTATGTAGTTGTTTCGGCATAAATATCATGTCGATGGCTCATTGAGCAGGTACACGGCTCGTCTTGAATGTAGCCAACAGTTTGGTGTTGATTGCGATGAAAGTTTTAGTCCGGTGGTTAAACCAGCTACTATTCATACGGTTCTCAGTCTCGCATTATCACGGAATTGGCTTATTCATCAGCTTGATGTTAAGAATGCTTTTCACTCTTATCTATTGTGACAATGTTAGTGCTATATATATGACTGCAAATCTTGTTCAACATCAGCAGACCAAACATATTGAGATTGATATACACTTTATTCGTGATATGGTTGCTCGTGGTCAGGTTCGTGTTCTGCATGTACCATCTCACTACCAATATGCTCTGACATTTTCACCAAGGGTTTGCCGTCTGCGCTTTTTGAAGAGTTTCGTTCCCGTTTGAGTGTTCGGTCATCTCCCGCTCAAACTGCGGAGGAGTGTTAGACGATATTTATTTAAGCCCATGGCCTTATTATTACTTAATAGGCTTAGCCCATTTATGTTTTGTATCTAGAATAATCTTCTAGAGATTATATATTGTAATTGATTTGTTAATGAATGACAAGCCAAATTTACAATTCCAATAGTTACTTCCATCGAAAGTTCAGGATGCTTCAAGTTTAAATGTTTGTGAACAAACTTAGCAGCATGAAAAAGCTTTGTGCAACCCTTTGCCCCACAACCATACTTCCATCCATACTTCTCATCCTGAATCTTACGCACATACACTACAACATTTGCTATATTCCCCAGCGACAAATCCGGGGTATCCCGGGCGACTTGTCGCTGGGGATACCTTTCCC
>BQNB010150104.1:0-14173 GCA_026074375.1 Tanacetum coccineum
GATGGAAAATGGATGAATGTATTAATGAAAGTGTAATGGAAAAATGGAACAACCAACCCCCTCCAAGACTAGGAGAGGGTCTATTTATACTCTATTTGGGCCGGCCATGGGATGAGTTGGGCCTCCCATGGGCCTTGGGCCGGACTAGATTACTAATCTAATCTTTATACTAACTACGAGCAAAGACTTGTTACAACTTTGGAAGTGACCGACACTTTTCGTGTTTCCAACAGATTTTTTTGAGTTAAGTCTGGAATCTAAAGACACAAAATCACATTCAACTAAAGATCTAAGGTGATTTGCAAAAATACCAGCAGGAGGATCAAGGTTAGGGATTTTCCTGCGTCTATCGGTGAAATCAGGGGAAGTGAGAATTTGTAGCCATTGTTTTGATAAGGTTGTAAAGAGATGAATACAGAGAATAGGTAATCGGATTAATATTTCAGCCAGAAGGTCGTGCAGAGTTTTCTCGACCACGTGTGCTGCGAGTTTGTGACATTTTTAAAGTTGTTGCCGGAATTATTAAAATGGAATAGAAATAGTGTGTTAAATCACTTTGGGGTTACACAAAAACGAGTAGGAAAAGCTCTTTGGGAATACGGAAAATTTGACACATCATTAAATAGAGGACAATTTAACACCAAACTTGCAGGGATGAAATGCGCAATATCCTAATTTTTTTGGAAGGGTAAATTTTAAAATCAAATGACACTTACCAAAGTCAAAGTCTACCTAATAAAGTATCATTGTTGGTCTCAATCCTTAAAAACACTTAATTAGTAGTATTTTAGACACCCCCTCCCCCAATTGCCTTGTAAAAGTCAAAATTATCAAAACAATATTACTTCAAAATTTAAAAGTATACAATGCTGAATAAAATTCACCATAGTAGTTCATAAGTAGTTATTCACATACAAGCAACATTATTTAAATGGACATAAGATGCATAAGAAAAATATTAGATGATTAAACATAAACTGTTTGATCAACAACCATCCAATGTATGATCAAACAAACTTATTAAACACAAACAAACATCTCACTTTTAAAATGTCTATTGTTAACTTGAAACAACAATCCCTCTTGTTCAAACCTTCTTTTTCCTCTTTTTATCTTGATCTACAACTATTGCATCTTTTGGTTTTCTTGTTCCAAAGGTTTTGTTACCAATACAAGCCCATGTATGAACTGCTGCAAGGCTTAGTATGCAATTCCTTATTGGAACGGGGCTTTTAGTAGGAATGGTTTTGTTTGAACCTTTTGGGTTACAAATTTATAAGTTGTAACCTTTTTTGGCTTAGAGGTGGAACTTTTTGATTTAGATGCAACTTCAAATTGTGCAATGTCCTCATCGGCTGTATCATCAGAAGAATGTGTTTCTGTAAACAAAAATGTTTGGTTAACAAACTATTTCTAACTAGAGTTGCTGGAGACGCGTTAACTAAAGGTCCAATTTTGGGGGCGATAACGGAACAATTACTACTACTTCATTAATAAATCAAGCTATTAATTCCACAAGATACATCAAAATAACTGTTACCTTTGTTCGGTTTGTTTTCCTTTCTTTAAAGCATCTTCTTATTTTTTTGGTAGGCAAAGACCATTTTTAGATTCGCTATCCTGTCTTCTAGGTTATCCATCGTGCCGTTCATATCCACGTCGCCGTTGTCATCTATAAAGATTAATAAAACTGATATCAATAATAAACACTCTCAAAAGAACAATGCATAAAAAAGACAACTAAACATAGGTATGCCAACAATCGGCCAGACAGGAGAGTTGCTTCCACTACTACGAGTTGAATCCATTTGCAAAGATTTACGGTTATTGGGTATAATCAAGTAGTTAGATTTTAGTATTTTGTTTATAATTAAGGTTTATGTTTGTGTGTGTTACACGAACAAGCGATGGTTTTTGTTTGATTTTTGTGTGTCATTGTTTATGTCAAACAATTGTATTATGCAATCGCGCCCAAATGAAAGTTGTACCCCGTCAATAGGTTAGTATTTTTTATTGCATTAGTAGTCCCTGAACTTATAGATTTATTTTCAAAGTTTTGTCCCTGAACTGCTTGTTCACACCTATATATTTCTCGCCTTTTTTCCATTTGTTAATTTACACCGTTGGTCCCTTCTAAACACCATTAAATGGGGGTGTTTGGTTTATGATAAGATAATGTGTTTGATCCCTCACATACATTCACCAATCAATTCTACAGTTCGTACCTCAACAAATAGAAAGTTTACCTTACAAGTATCACCGAAACAAATCATCCTATCCATTTCATTTACTTGTCAAAATGTACAGTTCACTATCATCTATATGTTTATAAAATGGTTGAACGTGATGATGAAATCAAGGTATTGAGGGAAATTAACCTTGAATTACAGTCTGGCACTCACAAAGTGATAGAGAAGCTAAGCCAGGAAAAAGTTAGTCAAGAAGAGGCTCTTGAAAAATTTAAATGGAAGGTTGAACGTGATCATGAAATCAAGGTATTGGGAGAAGTTAACGTGGAGTTAGAGTCTGACACTAAAAAACTGAAAAAGAAGCTTAGCCATGAAGAAGATAGTGAAGAAGAGACTTTTGAAGAGTTTAATTCAACACTGGATAAGGTCTTAGAGAAGCTAATCCAGGAAAAAGATAGTCCAGATGAATTTTATGGTTTTATGTATGACACGGATGACGATATTAGTATAAGTGGAAAGTCATGTGAGCATTTTGGTTGGGATTGGGATTCACCATGTACTGAAGTTGATTGGGAAGATGATCCTTTACATGAAACTGGAGACTTCTTTGTTAGGTTAGACCAATCAATTCAGGTTGTCGTTGTTCAAAACAATGTTCAACAAGAGGTTGCTGGAGTGGTTGTTTCTTACCCATATGTTCATGAAGACGTTGCTGAAGAGGTTATTGAAATGGCTAATGATCAAGCTGAAGCACTATCTGATCAACAATTATTGATGAATGTTTGGATGATGAACATGTTAAAGAAAGAAGACCAAGCAAGAGGATTAGAGTCGCCCAAGAAGAGATGGTCAAGGATGAAAAGCCAAAGAAAGGTTGATAAAGACCCATTGGTGTCATTGATATTTGGTAGTTGATATTTTAATAAGTTTTATGATGTAACTATTAAGTTGTAACTTTCTGATTGTTATGAAAAGCTTACAAGTTAGTTGATTTTTGACAATCATATGCATTGTGATCACGCATATTCAAATAATTTGACTTGCGATAGTCAAACAGGGTATTTTATGTAACTTTGAGAATGAATCGACCAGACACCCAAACAAGTGTCAACATCATTGTGAAATCAAAACACAAACAAATTACATAAACGCTAACATATATTCACTACCAAAATAGAATTTTGGGCATGACCCAAACTATGTACAGTTGTACACTACCAAAATAGAATTTAGGGCATTACCCAAACTCAACCATCATCACCATCTACCTAAAAAAACTTACCCAACCTAATTATCATCAATTCATCCCCGTCTACATAAAAAACAAAAACAAAAAAAGATAACATAAATATCCACAAGCTGATCAATAGAACCTAAGAACTGTAAGAAAATCTATCTTTTTATGCACTTAGATGTGCACTTCCGCTATCGTCCTCCTTAGCTCTAACATCCTAAGCATTTCTACTTGGGACAACTGCTTGAGATACTCGACACATTAGACTGCTAATGGACCACTAAATAGATACAGCTCAAATGCCAACATTTTCATTTCATTAACCCGATTGTACAACACATCCCACATTTGGCTTAATCCAACTGCAAATTGGAGATCTACATTGATCTCCCTCTGAATATAGACCGATATTGCATCATTCGAATTGTTCGAGTTTCCCGCAGCTGCAAGCTCCTGTAGACGTGGGAAGTTGGTCATTGTTTTTTATTGTTGTATATTGTGGAGTATATGGTTTGAAAATGATGTTGGGTAAGAACACTTAAATAGCAAAAAATAAATTAAATTAGTGGTTACACCGGAAATCTAATAATTAGATATGAAAGATACGACGACTGGTGACTGACATCCACTAGGCTCTATGTAACTTTCATTAATTAGCACTGTAATTACAGGCATAGTCTCTTAAAACCATCTTCCTTTAGAAGACATGTGAAAGGCAGGAAAGGATAATATACCAAACTAACTTAGGGACCAACGGTGCAACATACACTCTTAATGGTCTATGTGTCTAATATAACCTTAGGGACCAACAGTGCAACTTACACTCTTTATGGTCCACATGTCTAATAGTAACCTTAGGGACCAACGGTGCTACATATACTCTTAATGGTCCAAGTGTCTAATACTAACCTTAACATCACAAAGTATAGCATCATTCCATCAAATAAAAATGCAACCATAATATATTAACAAGATTGTTATTTCAAAATATAGATTTTGGACATACCATAAAATCTAATAATACAATAGCAAAAGATCGACACAAACAAGACTTTTATAGAGACATGATTGTCTCAACCAAATCAATCTTTCTTGACACCTGCCGATATTTTCCTAAAATCACTTTCCTAAGCTCCAACAATTGAATAAGACCTTGTCTTGAACCTGTTTTAGAAAAAGACACTCCAAATCTTGTACCTCTGACCGAATGGACACAAACCCTCCAGTTCAGTTATAAACAATCGCCTTTCGTTTGTACGCTCAAGCAACTCAGCCCATAAGTTGTGGAGAGCATTTGCAAACTCAAGATCTTTTGCATTTTCCCGATCACAGTACACCAACATCCCATCAAACAACCCCCTAGTATTAGCAGCTACCGCAAGTTCATATAGTCATGAGAAGTTGAAAGATGGTGAAACTTTGTTTGTCTATTCCATTAATCAACGATACAATATATAGGGGTACAAGACCACTAATCAATGACAAGATAAGTACAAGACAACTAGACAATGACAAGATGATTGTCAATTAGACAAATAATGATGGATATATGAATAAGAATGGGATAACTCATTGATTGATTGATGTAAGATGAGAATAGGATAACTTAATTATGATTGATGAATAATTGCCAACTAATACCCCCCACAGTTAGAGCGGTAGCAGGTCTGGCGCTCAAACTGGAGGCGCAATTCTTCAAACAATGCCGAAGGTAGACCCTTGGTGAATATATCGGCATACTGGTAACGAGAGGGAACATGTAGAACTCTAACCTGACCATGGGTAACTATATCACGAATGAAGTGAATGTCGATCTCAATATGCTTCGTCCGTTGATGTTGAACAGGATTGGCAGACATATAAACGACACTAACGTTATCACAGTAAACAAGAGTGGCAGTCGATAGAGGCCGAAACGTCACGCAGTAATTTGCTAAGCCATGCAATCCTCTGCGACAAACGATAGCGAACACCACGGTATTCGCTTCGGCACTGAGCGAGAGATAGTGAACTTGACGTTAGCTGACCAAGACAAAAGATTATCACTCCAAAAAACACAATAACCGGAAGTAGAACTTGTGAGTAGAAGGGGCAAACCCGCCCAAACAGCATTAATAATAACCAACCAGAGAAGTAGTAGCGGAAGTATATAACTAGAGACCAAAGTCCACAGTCCCTCTAACATATCGCAAGATACGCTTGAGAGCGGCAAAGTGAGGCTCCCTCGGATCATGCATATAAAGACAAACCTGCTGAATCTGCATCAAGACAAATCTGAACTGAGTAAATGTAAGAAATCGGTAAGCCCCCTGCAGAGAGATTGCGATACCAAAGTGGGATCTCTAAACAGTAACAACCTTTCGGACCCAAAATTAAAGATTCTGTACAACTGGTGATCCGAGAAGTATTACAATGAACATGTGACATACTCGAGAAGCTGAAGAGCGTACTTCTAAGAGACAAAAATAAACCAATAGAAGTGCGATCCGCAAGAATACCAAAGAAAAAAATTAAGTGCTCTAAGATCAGTCATGTCAAACTCGTTATGTAAGGAAACATAATCTGCTGTAGTAGTGCGCTGGATAGGAAGCTGTAAAAAATAATGTCAATCCACATAATAAAATAAGCAACATAGGAACCCTGTCTACCATAAATAGAGAAGAATCGCACGTCTGTGATAAAATCCTGCCCGGAGGCATAAATGACAAAAAAGCAAAAACCAAGCACGAGGTGCTTGTTTCAGTCCATATAAAGATCTCTGCAAACGACAAACATGGTTAAGGAACCTAGCATCAACAAAACCAGGTGGCTGATGCATGTAGACATCTTCGGATAAATCACTGTTAAGAAAAGCATTCTTAACATCAAGTTGTAAATCACAGCCACTTACGAGACACGCAAGGCATAAAACCGTGCGATAGTGTGCTAGTTTGACAACGGGCATAAACATACATACAAAATCAACACCAAGTTGCTGACTACTACCGATAGCGACCAAACGAGCCTAATAATTGCTCCAAAGACAACGTCATCATAAAACTTAAGCTTAAAAAAGCCACATAGAGCAAATCATATTAACACATGCTGCCTTGGTAAAGTAAACCAAGTTGCCATTTTAACCAACGGCATAAACTTCTACAAACATAGCAATACTCCCCAAGGGAGTTTTTATAGGGCGACATACGGATTTAGTGATAGAAAACAAGAAAGTATTTAGATACAACAGATCGATAGGTATGACAATCTGATTGCGACCTGAGAAATCATATGAAAGAGTGCGGGTGGTTCATTAATTGTGTTGGTATTGGGTTTGTAAGATTTGGTGGATCGAAAAATTGGTGGTGTTAGTGGACTGGTTGAATGGGCTAAAGAAGATAGGCCTCGGCGTGGTGTGGGCTGTCAAAGATGGGAAGGTGGACTGAAGGTGAAGGTGATGGTTCGGTAGATAGTCCTTGGGGGTTGGGCCGTATGTGGGTCTATTATGTTGTTTTTTTTTGTTTTTGTTTGGCTCCGCATTAGGGATGTCGGTATGTTTGTGGGCTGAGTTGTATCGTGAGTATGTGGGTTGAGTTATAGGGGTTGATGTGAGTGTTTAGGTAGAGTGGAAGGTGTACAGGGTCGAGGAAGTGTTAAGAAATGTGGGGAAGAGGGTGTCATAGAACGTATGAACTTAGGTTTCCGACAAAATGACTGTGTCTAGAGATGATAAAATAAATTGTTTTTCGAGGTCAGGCATCGAAAACCACGATGGTAAGTGGGTAGCCCAAACAAATACAAGGGGTTGCTCGTGAGCAAGTTTGGTGAGGATGAAGGTGAGGGTAAGCATAGACACTCGAATATTTATAGGCACGAAATTAAATTTTGGGTGGTATTAATAAAAAAGAAGAGTATAAGGTATTTCTTTTGGAATGCAGCAAGGAGAAGGTAGAGTAGATAGGTGCAATATGGAGAGTCCTCAACCCAAAATGTGGGTGGAAGGTGTGCTTGGAAAGATAAGTGCGAATGAAATTTGTTGATTGTTCTAAATCATTGTTTCTGCCTTGCAATTTTGTTAGGAATTTTAGGGCAAGAGAATCCTAAGTTGAATGCCATTTTTGCAACGAGGGTGTACAGTCGGTTTGTTACGCACATCACCGCATGATCACATTGGAACATTTTATTTTATCGCAGCGTTGAATTGGTTTTTAACAATAATTACTAAAGTTGCACAAATTTAACAAAACCATGATTAGACATGAACGAAGATGGTAATTCCAATACGTAATGAGAAAATGATCAAGGACTAAACATAGTATATTTAAAACCACTAGAACTGATAATGGGAGATGTCCATAAATCAGAATGAATAATATCAAAACAACGATCAACAATAGAATCCAAACTATGAAAAAGGAGCTTCACATGTTTGCCGAGTTGGTAAGCATGACAAATATGTGAAGACTGTCTTTATTACATGAAATAAAAACGACTAGAGACACTTGAACACCCGGATTGTTCCTAGGCTATGATCCACGTGGAAGCACTTGTCGAGAGAAAGAGTAAATAAGAGGAGTTGTAAGGAGTTAGTAACTGATAGAGATCGGCCCTAATTGACACACATCGAAGGAGGATGTGACGAGTCAAGTAATCTTTCATAGAAAAACCAAAGGCATCAAATTCAATAGTACAATTATTTCCCCTAGTGAACTGACGAACAAAATTGAGATTTTTAATTATATTGGGGGTTACAAGAACATTATGAAGATGAATAGTGGCGGTTGAAAGGGAAGGAATAAATGTTGTGGCAGGTGTTGGTGACGGGAATATACTTTCATCACCACGTAAATAGATGAAAAAGCGTTTAATCAAAAATGGTACTTAAATAACTTGCATTAAAATTTTTAAATGAGAAGAGGCACCTGTATTCATGTCCAAGTCGGGTCTTGCATGGCATAAATGCTAAACGCACTTGGGGAGAGTACTAGGCTGGGATGCATACATAATAGGAGTGGGACAGAGTAAACCATTGAACCGGATGCGCAATCTGTAAATGCTTTTTGTGGTGTAAACTATTGAGCAACATTAGTCTTGTGGTGTCCACATATTAGGCTAGGTACATGTGAACTATTGTAAATACAGTGATGTTATACACCTTCTTTCTTAACCAATCGAATAAAACTATTGATTTAATTGATATGAAACAAAAAAAAGACAACAATGGCTGCTAAAAATCAAGATATAAGGTGAAGAACAGAAAGAAAAAAAATAAAAATTAGAGATGATTGAGATGTCGAGAGATATTTGACAGAACAATAGGAGGAGATGGTTGATTTTTTGCCTTTTTCTCTTTTTTAGAGAAGAAATTGGAGAGGAACGGTTTTTTGCTTTGATTACCATGAAAAGATGGGGAAACATTGTATGTCTATTCCCAAGTAATCAAACGATACAATATATAGGGGTACAAGACCACTAATCAAGTACAGAAGATAAGTACAAGACAACTAGACAATGACAAGATGATTGTCAATTAGACAACTAATGATGGATATATGGATGAGAATGGGACAACTCATTGATTGATTGATATTTGGATGAGAATGGGACAACTCATTGATTGATTGATATTTGCCAACTAATAGAAGTTAGCCATTTTTTGTTAATGTTTATTGGGATTTTGGTTTGAAGGTGTTTTTGAGTTGAAAATGTACTTACGGGGTAATCAAACATAAGGGTTACCACCCATAAATATCAACAATGGTGATATTTAATTGCAATATGACGAACCAAAGTAGACGTGATAGTAATCATAATTAATTACAATGGCATCCCTTGACTGTTTGTCACAACAGGCGGCTCGATACACCGCAACTAATTGAAGAATTAGCGGAAACTATACGGTAAGGGTACACTAAGTTCTGGGGACCAAGTATGCACTAATAAAAATAAGTTTAGGGTACGGAACGAAACATCGTAACTCCTACATATTAACTGTTGATAATTAAAACGTCATTACCGTTCACGGGGTATGAAACACCATAACCCTTTTTTAGAACGGGAAACGTCATAAACCTAACACAAACTCTTATATAAATTAACACGCTAAATCACAAGTAATATCTTCCAAAAATAAAATAAAACGCAAAAGCATAGAAACTTCAAAAATGTATCTTGAAGGTTTAGAAATGGGTTCATCTTTCAAAACAAACATGAAACCCAAATGCATAGAAACTTCAAAAATAGATCTTGAAGGTTTAGAAATGGTGTCATATCGACAAGAACTGGAAACAAGCCGCAAAATAAAAAACTTACGCACTTTATGGTGGGTTTGCAAATGAAAGATGAGAGGTTGCGAACGACAATCAATTTACCCAAAAACTGTATATGTTATGAAGATGCTGACAAAGAGTTTTGAAAAAAAAGCTGAATGGGTATGGATTGGGGGAGTAGCAAAACAACTGGGAGAAACCAAATAAATAAATAAATTATTGGACTAGTTAAATGGTTTAAAAAGGGTATGCGTGCATGGAAAGCTGTCACTTTTTTAGGGAAGTTGAACATTGCGAGATGGAGATGCGCCAACAATTAATGCTAATAACATCAAAACGAAACTCAGGATGCGTACATATAGAAAAAACGGCATTGTTAAGCCAAGAGGAAACTAAAATGGATGATGTTGTTATTCTATTATGTTTTCTGTTGTTCTTTCGTATGTTATTAACATAAAGTAATATCATTAAATTCTGACTTATACAACATTGCATAGTTTTGTGTTGTTCTTCAGCATTGACTACTTTTGTATGTTGATGTTTCGATAAGTTTTGACTTTTACAAGTCAATTTGGGTTCCAATGAACCCAGTCAGGACGAACAAGGGATAAATGTATTAACCTTCCTTCAACTCTTGACCAAGTTGGGTAGTTTAAAAAAGAATACTACTTTGCCTACTAGTTAATCAACTACATAACAAACAATACAAATCATTTCTAAACCTTAAAATATGGTAACAATCATAATCACATATTCAAAAAACGACTAAACAAGTAAACTACTGCAAACCAAAACCTAACATATTGTCCCTAAATTCATCTTACTAACAAAGGTTTGCTTCTCACGAACACTAAGATGGGATTCATTCATCATCATCTAGAGATGCGTCATCTTATACAAATCATGCTTTTGTCCACGTCTCAACAAACGAACAGTTTCCTTCCCCACATCTTTACAACTTAACCTCCCAACCTCCTTTACCACGTCTTCGCTTTCTTTAACAAACTTAGACACCTCCTCACATAGATCTCGAAACTTCTCCTTAAGCATCAACTCAGTCTCCACTTGTCTCTTAATTAAGACTAGCAATTGATCTTCAATTTTAATAATCTTTGCATCCTTTGAAATCTCCTCGATATAGGCCATTTTTTTTAAAAGAGTAGGATTGTAACGATTTATTTATAGGGTGGCAATCGGGTTTTATATCATTATTTGGGTGAAAAAGGGAATAGGCGGGAATATATGTAGGCGTCGGAAAAAAATAGACACGAGGGACCAAACGCGCGAGCGCTAAACGACAAAAAATAGGACAGTAAACTTTACTGTAGTATCCTAAGGGTCAGGGACCAAACGTGCAACCAAAAAATTAAGTGAAAAGACGAACGTGCAACCAAGATAACGACGAAGATAACTGTCGTTAGGCATAACGGGGCTTCAGAGACTAAACATGTAAGCACAGTGTCAAAAAAGGACCCCGTATGAGAGTCCCCGTTATCTGGGGACCAAACGGGTAAACGGGGTTGAATTCAGGGACCAACGATGTAATTTTCCCTATATATAATAAAACAAAATCTTTTTGAATCTCTCTTATGTCACTAATTACATCACTAATGACATTATTAATGATTTCACTAATGCTTATGTGAAAATGCAAGATATTTACTTTTAAATCCCTCATATTGAGATTTATGTAACAACATTCCTGAAAATTAGTTACGTACTTATTTAGTTTAATTCATATCTTTTTTTATTCTTTCAATTTATCAAATTTCATATTAAGATTAAATTTTGGGTCAATTGTGAAAATAGCTGATCATGAAAAATATAAGTTTTTGGTTGAACTTCATTCTTTTCTCTTTGTTGTAGTAATGAATCGTGCATAGTAGTAATTTTCTAGTGTCATCCAATATAAAATTTAAATTTAAGTAACATTTCATTGTGTTTATATGTCAGGTTTTCAACAACCTTTTAGATCTACAATACACACAAGATATGCATGCTTCAAGTCGACTAAAAAAAGACATCTTAAAATCAATGTTTTTTAATTGAAGGTGTGTAAATCAAATCATTTTTCTTCGCCGAAGATTTACCTAAAAACAGTCTCTTTACCCGCGGGTTTTCCTAAGGGTAGGGGTATGAATGTATGATCTGTCTACATTTCACCTCTCTCATACCCTGCCCTGACGAGATTGAGTATCGTTGTTGTTGTAAATCATATCATATAAACTTATTTATTCTTGATTGTTATTATGTAATGTTATGTCTAAACTTTGACATGTGTTCCCGATTTATTTTGATCTTTATTTCATTTAATATCTTAAAAGTGTTTAGTTTAGCGTTAAGTTAATAACTGATTAACAAAAAAATCTATTTTCTACCATATAAAAAGATGTTGACTTGCCCTTACGAAAATATGACGCATATAATGCCCTTTCGTCAATGGCCTAAAACTGCTTTGCGAACTCTTTTAATCTTTTGTAATGTCGTCTCAATGATTTTTAGGGTGTTGATTTTTAAAAAATATTCTAATACAGTTGCTATGAATTAAACATATGATGTGCTTAAAGTTGAAAGATTACATGACTATATGAATTATTTATACTGATTACTGAATGGACAACACGGGTCGATTTGCTAATTTGTTTGATATATGTGCTTAATGACGAGTTTCCTAGTTGATATTCCTTCAATATGTTGTTGTAGAGCTAATGGAGTTTAATGTGCACTTATAAGAAGTTGTTATATAGACGACTAACTATTACTCACTATTTATGCTTTCGAAACTAATTTGTTATGCAAAGTAATCTACTTTGGAAATGATTTGTTTTGTAAAGTACATTCGAGATCACAAATGAATATGTTTTGTTTTATATATACAACTTTTTATAGCAACCCGCAAAATTCGCGGGTTTATAACCTAGTGTGTATATATAATAAAAATATATTAGGAATTATATTACAAAATATTGTGAATTTTGACAAAAATCTACAAAAGTATCTTTAAAAAAACTTTTAAAAGTATATCGAAATAGATATTAAAATAAAAAGCATCAAATAATACATTATTTGACATAATTTATTTTAAATTTTTTTGTTGCAATTTCACTTATAAATTAAATTAAGAGAGATAATTATGTTTTAAATTTGCCGTTAAAAAAAAAATATGTGATAGAGTGTTAACCTGATGCAAAAGAACAATCATCTGACTATAACTTGACAACGTTGTATGAAAAAAAAAGCACTAAGAAATTTTACAATAAGAAATGTAACGTTTTATCAATTCACATTTTTGCATTCTAAATTTCATAATATATCATTACGTGTGACACATTAGAAATAAAGACATCTTTGGTAAATTTCTCTAATTAAATCATAAAGAAACTTTCACGACATTTACCAAAATAACATGTTAGACGACTAAAAATCTTAGTTAAAAAGTACTTTTAACAATATGTCAATCCCATTGTTTTATAATGTTTTAAAACCCGGTTTTTTAATTGACTCGATTTAGTAGTCGGTTCACCGGGTCACCGGTTCAACCGGTTGAACCGCCGGGTCAAACCGGTTCTATACATTTGTATATTTTTTTTCATATATTTAATATATAGAGTTGTGTGGTCATATAATTTATCTTACATTCAATTAAACATATGAAATATATTGAGTCTTTATTGATAATCTTTAATTTTTAAGTTATATGTCTATAAAATTATAGAAAAGATTTGCATAAACAAACAACTTTTGATTATAAATTATAATAGACTAGAATAAAACAATATTAGATGGTGTTTTAAATTAGTTGTAACATTATTTTAACTAGCATTAGTCATCACCACTTCAAATTGTCAATTAAACCTTAAAAAATTTATGAAAAAAAAAACTTTATTAGATTTTTTTAAAAAGTCATGACCCAGCCGGTTTGATCAAACCGGGTCAGCCTAGGTCAATGAAAAACTGGCAGTTCAATCCGGTTCTCAAACAAACAAAAACCCGGTCACATCCGGCCCCGTCTTCGAGCCGGTTCACGGTACAACCGGTTCAACCGACCGGGTCAACCCAGCTTTAAAACATTGGTATTGGTTGATGATCCATATGTCGTAGTATCATCACGCGTGGAGGGTCGTCAGCCCCACGCGCATGATCGTTCATCTTCGACCATTATTTGGTGGTGTGCACCAACGAACCAAATGCACATAAAAATAAGTCAAACGGCTAGCAACCCCAACGGTCAGTTTTTGAAAATGTAAAAAAAGGCAATTTAGTTTTAAATTTTATCATTTTACTTACTTATAAATACTCTCACATCTCATCATTTTTATTCACAACTTCTCATTCTATCTTTATACTTATATTCACAACTTCTCATTCTATCTTTATAAATTTTTATCATTTTACTTACTTTTAAATACCCTCATATCTCATCATTTTTATTCACAACTTCTCATTTTATCTTTATAATTATATTCACAACTTCTCATTCTATCTTTATACTTGTACTCTCGATC
>BQNB010150107.1:0-16082 GCA_026074375.1 Tanacetum coccineum
ATTTGGACACTTTTTGTGCTTTTTGTTCCGTGATCCTAAAAGTTATCAATGAATAATGAAAGCAATACATTATGTCAAACGTTCCTACCCATGCTATGTGATTTGGATCGAAGGGTAACGTTCCTACCCATTACTGTGTGATTTCGATCGGAGGGTAAAGTTTCTACCCATTACTGTGTGATTCCGATCGGAGGGTACCCATTTCAGTGTAATATTTTGGCGTGACTTGGATTGTGGGACACGTTCCGTCCTGATTGTGGTTGTTTTGTACGTATGCATGTTAGCCTGTATAATAGCTAGCCTAACTGTCCTGCCATGTTCTGTTTTATTAATCACAGTAATTGATTAAAAGTTTGAATTGTGTGTCGTAAACCTATGACTCTCACCAACCTTTGTGTTGACATTTTTAAGCATCATTTTCAGGTGAGCCTCGTGAGGATATTGAAGTTAGGAAGCGTGGCTAATGAGACCATAGGGTTGCATGCGGAGTTTAACTCTTAACTTATGTTTTATTTTTTTTCTTCGCACTTGGATTTGTTGAACTGTATGTTTAGGTTGTTTGAGATTATTGCATATGTCTTTGTATTGGAGTGACACTTAACTTCAATACAAGACGCCATATGTTTTGTTATGCTCGTTTGGGTATTGTCATGACACTTTGTTTCCATACCTTGGTTTCTTTTATGCATTGTAGTTCTCTATATAGACACCATTGTGTTGTAATGGTATCTATTCTCGTTACGCCTAGCGTTTTCGCCTTGGCGGGGTGTGACAGATTGGTATCAGAGCCTTTGGTTATAGAGAAGTAGGTGGTTGAGCCTAGACTATAACCTAGGAGTCCTTTATATATATGCATTTTAGGGCTTAAGTGTTTAGTATTATAACTATTATGCTTCCCCCTAATTGCATAGATTTTATTATCTCATTTTGTATAATTTTCATTTAGTTATTTTGTCTACCATTATCTGATATGGTATATACTACGTTCTTAATAATTTAGCCATGTCTCCCCCTGACCGTAAGAAGTTTTGTTGGGGAATTGCCCATGCAACTGGACGTAAGGGCTTCACTGATCCAAAGACTGGAATTTGGTTAAAGCAGATTAGCCTCAAAATCCGAATACCTATTGACCTATACTCGTGTCGAGTCGAAGAAAAGCTGACTATGAAGGAAGTTGATAGAGAAACGATCATGAAGTTGGAAATGAAAATGATTGCAAAGGATGGCACTGTCTCTAAATTTCCTGGAAAGTTTCCTAGATATACGCCATTGAAGGAAGAAGAAGAAGAGCCTGAAAAGAAGGGATCGAAGGAAGTTCCTGAAAAAGGGCCAAACTATGAGTTTTTAAGTTATGTAGTATCTGACATTGGTTCAGATCTCAAGTCCATAGCAAGGAGTAGACCCAAGTGTAATGAGTTGGAAGACACTTGTGAGAGTAGAGTTCGACCCAATACCTGACTATCCGTCTCATTCTAAGTTTTAAGATTTTAGTTGTTTGACTTTGGTTAGAGCCATGTTTAAGAATGTCTACTTTTGATTATTAGATTTTGTTTAAGTATTTTAATATTAAGACTTAAGTGATTGTTGGATTATTTGCATGTGTGGTGATTTGTTTGATGTGAATTATGTGTTATATGTTTTGTTAACATTGAGAAACATCGTCATAGGAGGGAGTACATCTGTGGAAGGGAGCATCTATAATTATAGTAGCCAACATAATTATACATGCGCCACAACACAAGTGGACTTGCAAGTATGATTACATGGATTGATATTGACGCATTATATGTTGGTTATACTTGTATGTATATGGTAATGTGTAGAGTATGATAAGATTATGGGATTGAAAATCCTTATTATATCGTCTAATATATATAAATGTTATCTTTTATAAAAATGGCTCCAAACCGTCAAAGTAGGAACAATGATAATCAAAATCCTGACATTACTGCTATCATCGCACAACAATTGCAAAACATCCTTCCTTAAATCGTCACCCAAGTAACTAATAATATAAACAATGCAAATGCTAATGGTGGTGGTGGGAATGGTAATGGTGGAAACAACGGATGTTCTTACAAGGGATTCATGGCATGCAATCCCAAAGAGTATGATGGAAAAGTAGGTGCGATCGCACTTACCCGATGGATCAAGAAAATGGAGTCAGTAATTGAAAATAGTGGATGTGCTGAGAATCAAAGAGTGAAGTTTGCTGCTAGCTCATTTGTAAATAAGGCTTTGACTTGGTGGAACACTCAAGTTTAAGTAAGGGGTCGTGAAGCTGCAATAGGTATGTCATGGGCTGATTTTAAGGCGTTACTTGTAGAAGAGTTCTGTCCAAGCAACGAAATGGAGAAGTTGGAAAATGAGTTATGGAATCATAATATGGTGGGAGCTAATCATGCCGCCTACAATGGTCAAGGCTTCCATGAAATTGGGGATTGCTGTTCTGCACCATAGTTACTCTTGAGTCATCACGCATCAAGAGCTTACATAGCTGTTAGAGCTCCTCGAGATCGATGAATGCTTCGAGGCGACCCAACCAACCACACATTCATAGTGCAATTCTTAGGCGCTGGGATTACTAACTGATGAGGCAGCATAGCTGTCGGTATATTGAACAAAGGCGTAATGAGAAAAAATAAAGAGTGGAATAGACAGTAAACCAAGAGGGTCCATGGAAGAGATAATAAGAGATGGCAAAAGTGGGGGCCGGTTTTGTGGCGACAGCTCCTTCCCTAGAAACAAGTTTGTGGGCCCCTATCCAAAAAAATTGTGTGCCTAAGTGCAATTCCCTATCATCCAAAAAATGAACCTTGCAAATTGTGTTAAACAATTGGTCAGAACCGTTAATTTGCTAAAGATTGTCGCTGCACCGTATTAAGCAAGTGGCTCATGTGAAAGCTGTATTAGATGGTGTTTATAATAAGAGGGTTGTTATGATATGAGGTGAGTCCTTATTTCAACCTTTGCAATACCTTGTCCCAAAATGCACCGAGAACCTAGTCAAGCGGGGGAAATCTGTTGGCATTGGAGGCAACCGTAACGCCCGAAACAAACAGAGGAATCAAGCTAGAGGAAGGGCCTTCAATGTGAATACAGTAGAGGCTTTGCAGGATCCTAACGTTATGACATGTACTTTTTCTTTGAACGATCATTTTGCTACCGTACTTTTCGATTCTGGAGCTGATTTTAGTTTCATTTCTACTAATTTTATACCTTTATTAAATGTGAAACCTAGTATTGTAAACTGTTAGCTTATCACTTCACAATCAAACACATATGAAATTGCTTGCAAATTTAGAGAGAGAATGATGTTTTAGAGAGAGAAATAAACAAAAGAAAATTGCTACACATTAATGAAAGTAAAAATGAGCAACACCCTCTCCACACTTGGAGAGAGCTTTATATAGTTGTATACATGGGCTAGCCTTGAGTTTAAGTGGGCTTCCAAGGCTAGGCTTGATTTCTAATGGGCTTAAAGTCCGTAACTAGGCCCAATTAGCATTCTAGAATTCTCGGGAACATATAATAGACTAATACAAGATTCGAGAGTCTTAATGACCATCACTTCACATAATACTGAGTCTAACAATCTCCCCCTAAGGGGTGGTCATTGCATAAGGCTTCACTTCTTTTTTGTTCTTTAGTCTTGGAACCTTGTAGTCTTGGGAATACTTTTAAAGTTCCTTTTGCATGCTTGTGATCGTGGATCTTGATCTTTAACTAGATATGCTTTAACAAAATACTGATATCGTGATCTTTGGCCTTGACTTTTGAGATCTCTAAATCTTTGTCCTTGAATCTTTATGCCGCCTTATGATCTTGTGTCGTTACCCTCATGCTCAAGGTCTTGAAAACTTGCTAACAATCTCCCTCAACATTTCTTTAGCATGATTACTAGAACTTCATGAGTAATCTTGTCGATGATGTTCTTTTGAGGAAGTACTTGTATATCAAAGATTACTAAAGACTTATACGCATGTACTTGAGCTTTCATCATGAATTTATCTTTGTCGATTGAGCATGAGGTCTTGAATCTTGACTCGTTTGAGCTTTCATCATGTATTTATCTTTGTCGATTGAGCATGTGGTCTTGATTCTTGACTCCGCTAGAATGAGGCTGCAACACCGTCGTCTAATCCTAAAATAAAACAGTTAGCAATAAAAGATGAATTTGGCTTTGTCATTGATCTTGAGTTCGGTTGCAAAACCTTTGGTTTCCAGTTTTATAGTATAAATAATATACCTGTGATGAGGTCGATTCAAAGAATCTCCTTGATGGGTATTTCCTAGCCTCAAGCGTAGGATCTTCTAACACAGATGTATTAGAATTACCATGCTTGCTTGTTCTCATTACCAGAACGTCTCAAAGCATACAATACGGTAAGAGTGAACCAGATAGTGAATATCTATCTAATTGAGTCGTCAATTCATATACTGGACCAAAATCGATATCCAGTTGACACAAGCTTGATTCATTTAGAATCTAGCAAGTCACCTACCAAGAAGCTTTTTTTGATGTTGGTCAGAAGGATTTACCATCTGTCAATGTGAATACTAAAGCGTATCACTCTGATGTTTATGGCAAGTATCACAGGATTAATGCGTGGCTTTGGATACCAATGTATTCGTATAATGATGTCGACATTTTGTATATTGGAATTAGGTGTCTAGTGATATTTTTGATGGGACTCAGTTGGCTCTAGACTCTATAAGTGCATTTGATATTTGGTAACGGAGGATGTAGGGAGCGGGACTGCCACCTTTTCAATATCAATGATCTCGGAATGAGAAAGCCGATAGAAACGTGTTGATCTCTATAAGAAATAAAACAGAAATCTTTTAAGAGATTCTAAGTGGCTCGGGAGGGTTGTGCATTGCATCACTGGGTCCATGATGACTTGTCTTCAATACTAAATCATATTTGTGTATTACCGATAGATTATGCATTGACCCGGTTTCTGCCTAAGGTTGTATGTAGGGCTTCTATCTTTACACCCTTTATCCTTACATTTCTTTTTCATTCTTCAAACCCTTCAGTGCTTACCAAGACTTCATGACTAGCACCTTGTTGGGTTTGTTCCAATACTAGCTCCATCTCAGTCGGCACTATTCCCTTATTCTCAATTTACTCCTTTTTCCAATCATACCTAGGACTTCTACTCTATCTAATGGAGTGTTCCTGGGTAGATCCCTCCGGTTCTGGTTGGATCATGGAACGAATAAACCTAACCTTAATCGCCTTATAACTCCTTGAGAAACAACAGTTGGTCAGTCTTTAGGGTATTGCCATGAGGATCCATAAAGCCATTTGATAAAAACTAATCAACGTGTCTGAGAAATCATTTAAGACACGTTGAGAGTTTCTAGAGTTACCAAAAATCTCCCCCTACACATATGCACCATATTATGAAAGTGTTTCGCACATGCGAGGATTGGGAACGCACTTATAGATTGAAGATCGTATCTGTTATTAATCTGTATTGATCACATTTTATTCACTATTCTCCCCCTCAAAAATTGCATATGTGGTTACAATTTTTGACAATTAGTGAACTAAAAATAATTTAATGTTCAAAATTCACATGAGCCTAACTAAGTCTTGGGAGAACATGAGTGCATGCAGAATGAATCATATTATTATACTCCCCCTCAAGTAAAGAATAGATTGAAAACTTGGAGTGGGAGTTTGTTGAGCACACAATTTTGAAAGAATTTAAAATTTTCTTTTTGATAATATCTTGAAAAATTATGCTCAAAAGGAAAATATGTGATATATATCTTATTTACCATCATTTTCCTTAGTACTTCTCTTGAGCATTCAAAACTTTGAATGTTTATATGACTTTCCTCAAGACCGGGAAGATATGAACTTTCCGTTGTGTAGGATAAATGGACATAAATGAACATTTTCCTTTCTTTGAAGACCGAGTCCTAAGCTGACATTTACTAAGAAGTCGTAGAGAAAAAGTGAAAAGACATGTTTTGAAAGCATTTGAAACTCTCGCTCGAACTTTATTTATTCACCCGTGTTAATATTAATCAACATTTCTAGGTGCCCAAATGTTATCGATTGTCGAGAGACATGTCGGAGAGGATTATTTTTGTATTTTTGAAATATTTTTTTTGTTTTTTGTTTTTCTGATAAGATATATACAAAGAATTATTATGATTTTGCAAGACGATCAAGTTCCTGAGTGTAACAATTCGTATTTTTGATCAATGTACGACATTATTAAATTCACTATTTATTTTTTTTCTCGTACGCGTTTGCTTTTAATTTTAATCGATACGTTAAATCGTTTAAACTAAAAATCAACAATCAACGTAAATGGGCACCAAACAAATTTAAGTTTACGTCAAGAAATCATTATACTATTTTTACTAAAGTAATAATTTACTTATTATGTTTTATTTTTATCGGTTACGTAAAACGTTACGTTTCGCGATAAATTACGTTTAGGTATTCCCGGAACCACCAAAACTTTTCAACGCTTCAACAAATACCTATGATTATATCGAATGCTCAAAGTTTTATAATACTTTAGCTACATACATCACATGGGCCGAAATTTCTAAGGAATAAACTAGACATTACATTTTACAAAGTGATGCATTATGTTTAAATTAGTTACCAACTTATACCAATTCAAGTAATACTTGTATTTATTTACCAAAGAAAGAGCTAGTCAATTACTCCTCATTTCCATGGGATAACACCTTCTTTAGGGGACCAAGGGACCAAGTCTTAATGACTTAGTCCCAAGACTAGTTGTTTGACCACTAGTCTTCCTTAAGACCCTCTCTATGTTCCAAAGACCAACCTCCCCCCTTGAAAGTCTTTGGTCTTACTTCTACCATCTTTGACAAGCCTATTATATTTATAACTCATGCATACACTCTCACAACATAAAACACTTAGGAAAAACCAACAAACATCTCCCTTTTACTTCTTGAAAGGCCACGGCTCAAAAAGCCCATCCCACACAAACCATACAAATTTTTCTACCACTTATACAAGCATTACTACAGCATATCTAAGACCTACTAAGATGGTTTGAAGGCTTGGTTAAGCCTTTACAAGTGTTAAGCATTTACAGTTATAACTCGGGACATCATCAGCCAGGTCCGTGTCCTCCTAGGTGTGGTAAATGTTACAAGCTTGGTCACCAGGAAGAGGATTGTCGAATTAGGATTCCTGTAGCGGGAGGCAATTCGCTACAGAATGTGACATGCTTTGGCTGTGGGGAAAAAGGACACTACAGGGACAAGTATCTAAGGGGAAGAAACCCGCACAATGAAGGGTGCATGCCTTAGTAGGAGGAGAAACCAATCAAAACCTAAACAACATGGAGGATGATATCAATGCTTAGACTTTATCCCTTTAAGAATTCTCATTGTATTTCCGCTTAAATTTCTGTTGTATTTTCGCTTAAATTTCTATTGTACCTTCGCTTAAATTTCTGTTGTACCGAATGATTTCAAATTTATCTATCAATTAATGTATCGTAAAAATTTCGTCAACTCTACTTTAATCCTCTGTTATGCAAGCCAGATTGTAACACTGTTTTGACGAAAATGAGCATTACATCGTTAGTCCTCAATTGTACATTGCCTGATCAACTATGTATAATTCAGGAAGGACCATGCCCATGCTGAGAGTATTCACCTTAAAACATCTTGTCAAGAAACAATTTTCTATTTGCAACAAGTTTTGTGTGCGTATTCATAAAACGCGTTTACTTTTGGAAATAGAATTAGTAACCGTAGTAACTAAGCAGACCTTCACTCCACCTTACTATATAAAGTCAACATCATCAAAAAAAACAAAAAACAAAAAACTAAACCAACGTCACTAATCTCGAACGCTCAAGTTAAAGCCATTTAAAAAGGAATGCAAACGAGTTACTAAGCATGGTAACGAAATATTCAAAAGACATAAATAAGGGTGAGGTCACAAGTTCGAAACCTGTGGCCATTTTTTTTTTGGAAAAAAAATTATTTTTGAAAACTTTTTGCTAAAACTTGAAGAACTAAAGAAAATAAGCCACTTTTGTAAAATAACTTATTGGTAAAACTTAATTTTAAGCTCAGAATAAGCCTTTTGAAACTGACAAACTTCTTTTTAAGCTTAAATGCAAAATTAGGCTAAACTGTTTTGAAAACTAGGACAATATTAGCATGAAAAATCTAATAAGCTAAAAACTTAACTATCCCTAGACTCTAATAAGCAATCCTAGATTCAAATTAAGCACACTTAATAAGCAAAAAGCTCAAAGAAGCAAATGAGCTCATTAGCAAAAACCAAAACATGCTAACCAAACAGCCTTTAAAGGCAATTTTGAGCTAACATTTAAGCTAGAGAATCAACAAGCTAAATTTCCAAACCTAAAAATATATTATTTTTACCTTCCAAATAACTCATAAAAGCAAAAAATTAAGAAACTTAGACAAGTAATTAAACTAGAAAAAGCTTTTGAGGATTGACAGTTTTAACAACTAGACTCTTTTTGGATTTTTGAAAAGACAAAATAACCCTTTTAAGCACTAAATTTAAGCTAGAAAAAGCTGATAAAAAGACTTAAAAGCTAGAAACAGATTAAGCTTGATGTCTAATGAACTTATGTTAGCAAAATCAGACCCTAAGACAAACTAACTCTAAACTAATTTGCTTATTGAAAACTGGACTTTTACTTTTTGAAATACACTTTGAAATTAAGGCAGTTTAATGACTAGACTTAAAATTCTTCTACTGTATCATAAGACTTAGAACAAGTAATAAAATGACACTAAATAGCACTTTAACAAAATTAAACTAAATTAGCTTGATTATAGAATAGAACTACCTCCGTTTTAAACTATGGCTACAACAAACCTAAAACTATACTTTTAAACCTTTAAAATTGAATTTAACTAACTCTAAAACTCTAATTAAGCTTGCTGAAATAGACACAATTGGTAAGAGTAGTCTAGCAGTACTAACTCAAGTTAGTACTGCTTGATTCAAATACCCCCTTTAAAAGACATGTTTTGTAAATTTAAACTATAACAAACTTAATTAAGCTGAGATTTACTAAAACAAGTTTAGAATAAGACAAATTAAGGACAATTAAGCAATAACTAATAGATATTAAGCACTAATAAGCAATCTAACAAATAAAACAGTAAAGCAAGCTTAAAATGGAAAAATGGAAAGTGTACCTTTGTCCCAGCTTAACAGGGATCATAAAGTGATTTAAGAGCTTATCTACAGCTCCAGCTTATATAAGCCTATCCCAATCTGGCTTATCATCCAAAAATTAAGCAATCCATATTAAGCAAACGTATTTGACTATTTTGGTAAATTTAATAAACTAGCTTAAAAGAGCTTTATAGGAATCTATTTTAGCTTAAAGAGATCATGGAAAAACATATAGGCTTATTAAGAGGTTTAAGTAAATTGAAGAAGGACACAATTGATTTAAGCTAAAATTACTTTTATTAATTGAAAAAAGAGTACAATAAGCGTAAATAAGCTGGAAAATTAAATTTACACTATCCCACCCTATTCCTACTCCTAGATGCCCTTTGTGTGTGATGAAGGCTCCTATTTATAGCCATGAGGAGATGATTCTAGATCCAGGGACGCTCCTCCTTCATTTAATCATAGCCCTTAATCTTATCTTGCCCTCCAATCCATCTTTGTGAGCCGTTAGATCTTAAACACGTCCCATTAACCAATCATTAGACTCCAGATTGCCAGCGTGGCTTTGACATGGCAGAGAGTGTCAGGGATAAGGTTTCTAGAAGCACTCGTGTATGTTGAGTAAAAGGGATTTACCATGTATAATTTGTCGTAGGTGAAAAAAGAGGGAATGGGGAAGATGTACAATAACCATGACTTGTGGGTTTGACTTATATGTTGACCCGAGTTATATGATTGGATTTGGGCTTTTTATAATTTTTTTGGGCCGGGAAGTGAATTGATATGGGTTAAGGATTTGGACTTGAAATGTTTTGGTAGTTAATTTTAGGCTTTTGTACTCTTGGGCTGACCCGGCCCATTAAGGTGGGCCCGGGTTGGTCCATAGAGGATGGGTACACTTCCGGCTTTTGTTTTTCGTGCTCTATCTAATCTCGTGCTCAGATTTGTCCGTTTTGTCTTTATTTTTGTCTTTTTCTTGATATATCCATACCTGCAAGACACAATTCGCAAAACAAGCAAATACAATGCATTTTTATGTGATTTTGGTCATTATTGGTCTTTTTAGCTTATTTAATTAAGGAAAAGGTATGTGTAAATAAGGACAACTTGCTATTTTGAGAAAAATTGGGCATTATAACGTTTGGATATGAGCTTAGAAAAATATCTTCAACTTCCTGTTAACTCGCTACCCTAACTCGCTAGGCCAACTTGCTAAGTCGCTGATTCTTCAAACCTATAAATCGCTAGGCTTTAAAACCTGTAAATCGCTAGATTTCCAAAACCCTAACTCGCTGAAGATTTCTTTTGGCTAACTCGCTAGTCTTCCTTGATGTATAACTCACTAGATCTTTCTAGATAGCTAACTCGCTTGAGTTTTAAAGATACTAACTCGCTGGACTTTGTTAACTCGCTAGACTGGAAGAAATTTGGCAACATAACAACTCTCTAGTCTTGAGAAAATTGTCTTCAGGTACCTGTAACTCGCTAGTCTCTAAGTCTCTAACTCGCTACCTGTTTTTTCTTCTAACTCGTTGGATCTTTCTCCTAACTCGCTTCTTGAAGTCCTTTTTACACTGGTACAAATGTCACTTTTGTACCTGTTGTACATGTTTATAATTTAGCGAAACAAACAAACACAAGTGTTGGACCACGGTAACTCGCCATAATGAATTCCCTTAACTCACTTGGATGAAAACCTTGACTTTCGAAATAAGCCCAAAAAAACGCAAAAAGCTTATGAGATAAGCTAGAAACCTTCAAGAAAAGTTAGTAGGGCTTGTTAAAAACACGAAAGTACTACTCTTTTCCATATCAAACCACAAACAAAGCATGATTCTTGATTTTTTCACTAAACTTTTCGAACCAAAAAGAACAAAAAAAACCACAAAGGAGGACTATGTATGATTCTTGAAAAGGTACGTATAAGCTATGAATAAGCTAGAAAGCTTGAGCTTAACACCACCTAAAAACCAATAAGCAAACACTAAGCCAAGTCATGGCTTTATAAAGCAAAAACAAGGACGATTCTTGGTGAATAAGCACAAAATAAGCTATATAAGCAAACACAATCACTACATAACCATATGCTCTTGATACCACATGTTAACCTTATCACATCACATACACATACACACGAATTTGCAAGAAAACTAGAAAGAGAGAGAGAAGTTTTAGAGAGATAAATAAAACAAATAAAAGGGTTACTTCACATAGAAAAGAAAAATAGTAAAAGTAAGAAACACCCTCTCCACACTTGGAGAGGGCTTTATATAGTATGTTACATGAGCTAGCCTTGGGTTTAAGTGGGCTTCCAAGGCTAGGCTTGATCTAATGGGCTTAAAGCCCGTATCTAGGCCCAATTAGCATTCTAGAATTTCCAGGAACATATAATAGACTAATACAAGGTTCAGTAGTCTTAATGACCATCACTTCACATAATACTAGGTCTAATAATTATTTACTTATTACTTCATAAATAAATTGTAAAATCTCAATTTACTAATTAATCTCAACTTGAAACTTAACGATACATACTTCTTTAATTTTACCGACGATAAAATAACTAAAATCACTATACTCCCGAAATCACCATCACATACGAAATGAAATGACTAAATCATTTATTTCTACTATCACAAACACTTATAATAGCACAAATATCATAACACACATATCATCATTTCATCTTAAGCACATAACACCAAACTCATAAAACCAGGTAAGTTAACACTAATGGTTAAACTAACCTCGCTAAATCACGGTTGTCACAACATCAAAGTCAACTAAGTCCCGAATGTATACATTTCTTCCTCTTGATTGTTGTTGTAGAAGACGAATGTAGCAATGTAAGAGTAATAACAATCTCCCCTATCAATCTTATGACATCGTAAGAAACCTTGGTAATCCAACTCTTCACTTAAATAAATCAAGGAAATGTTGTTTGCGTTTTTCGAAAACAAATTCCAAAATAACACAATAACTATTAGATCACTTAGATTACTAGTTAACACTAAATTGAATCATTAAGCAATCATTTTCTAATTAGTGACCTACGTTCAACGTTGACTTGATGTTAGCACTGGTAGGATTTCCATTCATCATTGTGAATACTTTATTTAAGTATCACTCTTGAATGTTCCGGAAATGTCACTAAGACATGCAATGTCACATAGACATATACACAACTCTTGTAAAATTTGTATCATTGATGTTTAATACAAATTTATATTTGTGTCCTATGTGAGATTTATGATATGATCTCGTTTAGCTCTAGACTCAATAAGTGCATTTTGGTTTTAGTGATCGGAGGCTGGAGCAGACTATCACCTTTTCAATATCAATAATATCGGAGTGAGATGTCAATAGATTATGCATTCAATCTCTGTGACAATGAAACAAGATTCTTTTGAGAGAAACTTGAATGGCTGGGAAGGGTTGTGCTTTGCATCACTGGGTCCATGACGTCTTTCTTCAATACCAGAATTCAACATATGAAATCTGATAGCATATGTATTAACCCGGTTTATGCCTAAAGTTTTGTGGAGGGCTTCTTTCTTTTCACCCTTTACACATTATTTAATTTTATTCTTCAACTCCTTCAATGTCTACCAAGACGTCATTACTATCATCGTGTTGTGATTGTTCCGATGATAGCTCATGCCTTAGTTGACATTATTCCCATTCACATTTAACTCCATCTTACCTAAGGACTTCTATTCTATCTATGGAATGTCCCTGGGTAGATCCCTCCGGTTCTGGTTGGATCATGAGATAATACCTAACCTTACCACCTTATTTCTTCTTTGATCATCATGAGGTAGTTGGTTGTTGGGTATTAAGATCTGAACCATAAAACCTTTTGAAAATCAATGAAAGTGTTTGATATAAATCAAAACTTGTAACACTTTAAAAGTTTCACTTTTGATAATTATTCCCCCTACACATGTGCATCGATATTCAAAATTGTTTTGCATAAGGAGGTAAGAGTTGATTGCACTTTGAGTCTTTAGATCACTTTGTTATTCCATACACTTAAGGCATTTTATCTTTCTTAATCACATTTTAATCACATTTTCTCCCCTTCAAAAATAGCATACCATATGATATTTTTGATATCAATGGATTAAAATGGCTATATGAGATTTTGAAAACACATGGGAGAAAACGGATATAGCATGATTTTTATTTAGAACATTTGAGAATGTTTTAAACAAATTTGAAAAACTAGTTGTGCCAAGTGTATCTATATCTAAAATGGATGGTCACTAAGTCGCTAATGACGGTTTTCAAATACTCTCAAACTGATGCAACCCGAACGATGCTAACAACGCTTTTGAGTACCCTAGACCGGATGCAACTTAGATCGCTGACGCGCTTGTCGATATACTTGACAACAACTATTTTTGACTTGAAATTTTTTCTTTTGTTTAAAAACATTTTTCATTAGACTCCCCCTCAATAATACAACACTTTGCTTTGAAAGACACCACAAGTATATTGAAGGATAGAGTGAGTGTTGAGCACATTATATTGAAAGATTTTGAATTATCTTTGAAAAATTCTTAAAAAATTACACTCAAACACTACTTGTTTCGAAAGCTCCCCCTCAAAAATTGATGTAAATCCAAAAAAAATTATTAAGGAATGGAGTGTTGAAAATACAATTTTGAAAGATTTTGAAAAATCTTTTTGAAAAATTCTTGAAAATTGTATTCAACATTAAACTCTTGGTTTTGAAAAACTCCCCCTTAAAAGTAGATGTAAATCAAAGGATTTAGTGAGGAAGGGAGTGATTGAACACACAATTTGAAAGATTTTGAAAAATCTTTTTGAAAAATTCTTAAAAATTTGTGTTCAATCTTTTGAAAACCATTTTACTTGAGCTCAAGATTTGAAATATTTTAATGAACAAGCTCAAGTCTGAGAAGTTGTAAGCTTCCCGTTGTGAGGATAGATGTACATAAAGGTACACTTTCCTTTCTTTGAAAAATGAGTCCTAAGCTGACATTTACTTAGAAGTCATTTTGATGAGCAAACTTTTGAAAAGTTATTGAAAAATTATGCTCGAAACAAGAAGATTTCTCTTCTTTTGAAGGTAAAGCGCACTGAAACATACACTTTCCTTTTATTTGAAGACCGGGTTGTAATCTGACATTTGATTACAAACCATTGTGACATCGAATTAGACAACAACCTTTAGAACGCATTTAAACATGGTGCTAACGGGTTTGCCAAGTTTTGAAAACCAATTTAAAGTTGTAACAAGTCGATGTAAAGATGTTGAGTTCCAACGAGGGCTTGAAACTGGTGTTTCATTTGAAAACAACTCTCGTGGAATCAACAGAGATTTAAAATTCCTTTTAATTTTGCATTGATTACTAAAACTCAGTGTTTCTTGTGGAGTTTTAAATTTTGTTGACGAAGAAGATTTCCATTTGTTATTGACATTTGATGTATCGTTCTGAAAATTCATTTTTGAACCGTTTGAAAATCTTCCTTTCTTGTTGATGGTCGAAGCAGAGTCATTCTTATTTTGCATTGAAAGCATTTCTGATTTTGAATATTTAAAAGATTTTAAATGACTTTGCTTTGGTCTCCACACTTGTTTTACTGATGTAAAACAAGAATGTAGAGTTACAAAAACTTGATTCTTATCTTTTAAAGCACTTGTCTTAAAAACCACTTGAGAAGTAGGTGTCTTAAAAGTTTGAGATTCCTTAGAAGACTTCCACACTTGTTTTACCGGTGTAAAACGAGAGTGTGATGTTACAAAATATTGATTCTTTGCATTTGAAGCACTTGTCTTAAAACCCGTTTCAGGAGTAGATGATTCAAATGTTTAAGATTTCTTAGAAAACTTCCTATCTTTTTGCAAAGAATAATTTGTAAACTGAGAAACCATTTTTGAAAATGGTTTTGAGAATTTACCCGTGTGAACCTTTTTCGAAACACTTACTTTAGGTTTTGAAGATTTTGAAACATTGGTTTTCCTTTTTGTCCGGTTAAGAGAATCAAACTTTACTTTTAAAGCATTATATGATGTTCTCAGCTCACGGTATTCTTTTTGACAAGAACGAAGATCTTGTGATGCCAATTTTGATTCTAAAATGCAATTTGTTTCAACAGATGATCCTTTTCATTTTTATGCAAAGACTGTGTAGTGACTGGTTTTGACAAATCCTTTTGCTCAACAACTTTGGGAGTAGACCATAATTTTGAAAGTTGAGATGTTGTCAAAAGTTTATCAGCAGGTGGTTTTCCCAAAATCAAAGATTTATCAAACTTCGATTTCACTTCCCTTTCAGATTTTCAAGCTGAGTCCTTAAATGATTAATTTTGTAGGTTCCCTAATTCACACAAACATGTATAGATCTAAAGAGATCTAGAGAGAGAAAGTTAGAGAGAGAGAATAGTTGAGAGAGAAATAAGGAAAACACACTAAAGAGTGTGTGTAAAATGAATAGATGCTTACCTCTTCCAAAGTTGGAAGAGGTATTTATAGTTCTTACAATACACCGGGTATTAGTACCCGGTTCAATACCGAAAGTCATACGTTTACCTATTAAACTACGAGCTATATTGAACAGTAAAGTACATGGGATGACCGAGTCTTTTTTTAATATCTAACAATCTCCCCCTAAGGGAGGTCACCCCTGAAAATACTAAACTTAAGATCTTCAATCTTCATATTGATCTTATATATAGCTCGTAAATGCTTGATTTCATTGATCTGTATCTTGTGAATCTGAAGCAGTGAACTTTAGACTTTTATGTAACATTTCGTATTTTCAGGTCATTTTATGACGCCATTTATTTCGTCATAATTTCACAATTTATTTTATTTTAGTTTCGTACGCGCTTACTTTTAATTCTTATCATATAATTAAATCGCGTA